>SJXQ01005593.1:162067-186048 GCA_006408695.1 Aepyceros melampus | reverse complement strand
CTTTCCGAAAATGCAATATTCTGGCTCCCTACTCAGGACATCGGAAACCAGGCCTTTTCCATAAAAGGGCTAATAATATGCGCACCCTTGAATCAGTGCTCCTATAGAGAGCTCTGTGGAAACTGCGTCGTCTTCAGCAGCCCCATGTGAGTCAACTGCCAGCTCGCCCAAGACTGCGATTCGAAAGCAGAAGCGATCGAACCACAGCGTGCGCGCTCTCGCGGTCGCCTGGAGAAGCAGGCGGTCAGCGGTTCCATCTCAGCGCTCTTGGTTCATCGTTTGGCGGTGCTCGCGCGCCACCTGCCGGCCGTCTGCAGAATCACTGACATTCTCTATGGCCCTCCTCCACTTGCTGGTGGAAGGAGTGATCCTCTGCTGCATCCCTGCTTGCTCTCTTCGCTGGACCGTGCCTGGGTCCACTGCCAGAAACACAAGGAAATCTTCAAACACTTGAAACAGATGCAAAGGATCCGCTCTCAGTCGCGACTAAAGGACAGAGCCGACTTCAGATTTCCTTGGAAAAGAAAGAAGATCACTCCAGTGCAGATGACTCAGGGCCCCTGCAACCACTATCTGATGCTCCAGCAGAGCTTCCAACTCTTCACCACGGAGGACAGCCGCGCTACCCTGCAGCCCGGAGCAGAGCCTGAAACCACTGGAACAGATGGAAGGAGACAATCTGTGCTGTTCTCACAGGACTTCCTGCCCGGCAGTATTTCCATGGCATCCATCTCTACCTCAGGGAACAGGAATACAGTCGTTTTCCCTGAGAGGCTCTCACAGTGGAAATTAAAAGTTCATTTCCCTCATATAAGAATCCTCAAGAAACTTCCACAAATAAAGATGTTTATATTTGTAACACTCACTAATGTATTACATTATTTTTTGCTTCTTGCTCCAGAGCAATTGTACTCATAATTCTTCAGGCATTTAAAAATGTCTGAAATGAAAATCATGATTTTCCAGAAACATGTGTGGACGGCAGAACAGAATGTCTTTTCTTGTATAAAGATCTTTTGATCTCATTGAAAAGATCTCTTGATGTCTAAGGGGCTGGTATTTTCTATACTCAACATTCAGAGTTTCTTTCTCATGGACAAGTTTTCAGGATCTTCTGTTCTTAAAGATCTTTCTCAGTTAATTCTAGGTGTTATAGAGGTAAAGAATAACCTGCGAGGATTTTCATCATAATAGAAACTTATCTTTCCATCTCTGAAGAGCACAATGCAAGCCTTCTGGATCAGGTGAATCTTCTGGTTTGCTCACATTCAAAGACTGATTCGGGGACACAGGTACATTCTGTTTTGTGGCTTTTTCCATCCCAACATGTGACTCCAAGTTTGTCTGTGGTACTTGGATCTAGTACACTCAGCAGTAAAGGGATGAAGTCTGGTGGCTCACAGGGGATGTTTCCAAGGGCCAGGACTACACAGGGCAAGAGCATTTCCTCTCATGTTCCATGGCCTGGATTTATCCTCATGGGAATCTCACTGCAAGCAAGTTGGGAAACTATCGGGTGATGAATGGATGAAGAGATAACTTCAGGGTGCTGACTTTCAAAAATGCACAACATGAAAGTTGCGGTTTAAGTTTTTTGGGGGCAAAATGAGGACTGCAGCCCAGGAGACAGCACATCAGATAGCTCTGAGAAGCTGTTCCAAAGAAGCACAGAGGGATACATGTGATTTTGGTGAAGGGAGAGTGCATGTAATCAGGTACCTATTTTTTGTAGAAGTTTTCTGCTAGTCTTGTGAAGGTTTCTTGGCGTCACAAGAAGCAGTTGTCATCATGAAGGATTTTCGTGCTTTTCTAGATATGAGGAGATAGAATTGGGTTCATAAAATGGGCTCCTGAAAACATCTAACCTTCTGAAGACTTGATCTGCCAGTTTTCCCTGCTCACAGCATGCCTCACTTCTGCTTTCTACCCTGAATTCCTTTCCACAGGTGTTAAAAATCAGCAGCTGCAAGAGCACATGATTTAATCCCTGTAGGTAGATGGCAAGTGCCAATGCCACGTGCTAGTTTGTTCTTGACAGGGCCTGGACCAAGCAAGTAAATATTTGCTTTTCACCCTTTTATGTTAAAGTGGCAACATGTGTATACTTATTTAATATACATTGTACAAGTGTGTGTATATACATACACCTATATTCTTGTTTGGAACGCTAAGTTGTATTTGACATTTTGCCATCCCATGAAGTGCAAAATGCCAAGCTTCCCTGTCCTTCACTATCTCCCAGAGTTTACTCAAACTCAGGTCCATTGAATCAGTGAATGCCAAGCAACCATCTCATCCTCTGTTGACCCCTTCTCCTCCTACCCTCAATATTTCCCAGCATCAGGGTCATTTTCAATGGGTCATTTTCTTCTCAGCAGGTGGCCAAAGTGTTAGAGCTTCAGCTTCAGCACCTGTCTTTTCAATGCATATTCATGGTTGATTTCCTTTAGGATTGACTGGTTTGATCTCCTTGCTGGCCAAGGGACTCTCAAGAGTGTTCTCCAGCACCACAATTTGAAAGAATCAATTCTTGAGCACTCAGCCTTTTTTATGGTCCTTCTTTATGGTCGCACATCCATACATGACTACTGGAATAACCATAGCTTTGACTACATGGACCTTTATCAGCAACATGATATCTCTGTTTTTTAACACACTGTCTAGGTTTGTCATAAATTTTATTCCAGGGAGAAAGAATCTTTTAATTTAGTGGCTGCAGTCACCATCCGTAGTGATTTTGGACCCCAAGAAAATAAAATCTCACAGTTTCCACTTTTCCCCCATCTATTTTCCATGAAGTAATGGGACTGGATGCCACGATCTTCGTTTTTGGAATGTTGATACACGTGTATATGTATATTTATTTCGGGGGGTCCGGTTTAGCCATGTCTCAAATTAGTTCTCTAAAAAGGTGGTTACTTTCGACCAGGGACACAACAGATGTTATAGAGGATCTATTTTACATGATGGATGAAGATTTTCAAAATTTGAATTTTTGAAATTAATATTATAATGGAAAATTTATTTATTGAGATTGGTATATTCATTCCAAAAAATCCTTCTCTCGCTTTGCTTTCCATGCATACAATCTAAACTGTGATAACACAGAATGAAACATTGTAAAAGCAAAAGAAATATTTCAACAATTAGAACATTTAGATAGAATTTGTAACTACAACATTTCCATGTTAAATCCTGATGCTTTTCTAAGTTAAAATTAATTAAGCTCTATGTGAACTTTCAGTTTAACAGATGAGATGGCACTAGTGGTAAAGAATCTGCCTGCCCCTGCAGGAGACAGGCGACGCAGGCTCCATCCCGAGGTTGGGAAGATCCTCTCTACAAGGAACTGAAGACCCATCCAGTATTCTTGTCTGGAGAATCCCATGGGCAGAGGAGCCTGGGGGCCATGGGGTCATAAAGGGACAGAAATGACTTATGGACTAAACAACACCCATGCAGAAAGCTATAAAACTAAAAAAACAAAAAAGGGAAGTTTGTGTGTGACTTTATACATTATTATGTTTCACATAAGAAAACAATTAGCCTCTCGGAGTTCACAAGATATCCCAATGCTGGAGTGTTTCTACATTTACTTAAACTATAACAATGAAAATGAATTTGTGTCTTATTTGTGTAATAAAACTTAAAAAGTTTATAATCCCACTTGGAAACCATGTTAGATATGAAATACTATCAAGAACATAAGAAGAGCACTTTACCTTATTTTTAAAATTATACACCATTTGTAGCTCATCATGAACAAATATATCAGAGTCAAGTGTGTTTCATCAAGAAAAATAGTAAAACAACAGAAAAATAATTAATTCACTTTATGGAAGTGAAAAAATGGATAGGTTTAATGTATGAAATTGATAAACTGGAAAAAGTGATATTGTCATTAAAATGTCCATGGCTAAGGATGTAAAAATAGAGAAAAATGGCAAATGTATGCAATAATGAACAATCCATTTTTTCCCATTATTGAAAACAAGGGTGAATACGTGGATCTGAGAACATACATTGCACGTGACTAGAAAGAGAATCTGTTTTCTCTTCGCTTCTGTATTTGTTACTTTGTGCTTAAATGGCAGAACAGCAAAATGTTCTTTAATCTCCAGTTTCCTGCCTTCTTCCCAGGTGGCGCTCAGAGGAGACCGAGGCACATTAAAATGTCCATGGCTAAGGATGTAAAAATAGAGAAAAATGGCAAATGTATGTAATAATGAACAATCCATTTTTTCCCATTATTGAAAACAAGAGTGAATATGTGGATCTGAGAACATACATTGCACGTGACTAGAAAGAGAATCTGTTTTCTCTTCGCTTCTGTATTTGTTACTTTGTGTTTAAATTGGCAGAACAGCAAAATGTTCTTTAATTTCCAGTTTCCTGCCTTCTTCCCAGGTGGCGCTCAGAGGAGACCGAGGCAGCCCGTCTCTAAGCCAGTATTTGACTACAGCCCATAGGTGGCCGCGAACTCCGGCTCGTGTACCATTTGTTTCGCCCGCATCACTCACTAGTCAAGAAAGACTCCAGAGCGGAGGACCTGAACACAGAGAAGGAAGGCTGCCTCAGGTCTTCACTCCCTCAGTACTTCAGCGTGGTCCTTGCTCCAGTCCATCGCTAGGTAACAGATCCCTGAAGCAAGGCCATGAAAGACTTCCAGGAACGCATGGAGAGCCTGGTGTGATGAAGTAACCCCTGCCGCTTAAACTCTCTCCCCTCAGCCTAACTTGACTCGCCTGCTTTCTTGGTTAAAGCTTCTAGGGTAGCCAACAAAGAGGAGTCAAGGAAGGCTGCCTCAGGTCTTCACTCCCTCAGTACTTCAGCGTGGTCCTTGCTCCAGTCCATCGCTAGGTAACAGATCCCTGAAGCAAGGCCATGAAAGACTTCCAGGAACGCATGGAGAGCCTGGTGTGATGAAGTAACCCCTGCCGCTTAAACTCTCTCCCCTCAGCCTAACTTGACTCGCCTGCTTTCTTGGTTAAAGCTTCTAGGGTAGCCAACAAAGAGGAGTCTATGTGACACTCAGATAGATTTCTCCATTGTTTCCTTAGTTGTACATGTCCTTGGATGCAGTCTCGATAGGAGTTTTGAAGAATAGGTCAGGAGACATGACGTCTAATGATGGCAACAGTATCATCATCATTCAAGATTTTGACTCCCGGGATGAGAACTGCCTTCAGAGCAAGTTTAAAAGCTAGATAAGAATATGAAACTCATTGCTATATTCTCATATACTTCACCTTAAAGTCAGAATTGTTTCATTCAAGTTGATTAGGGCCTATTGACCACAGGACTCCAAAAAATTAGCAATCATCACATTTGGAATTCATGGCACTCGTTTTGCAAACTGAATCCAACTTTCCATCATTCTCAGTGCATTCTAAATTAATGTATTTTTATTTTCTTAAATAAACAATTTATTTTCATTTAACTTTTAGACATTTCTCTTTGTTTATGCTTGAACATGGCTTCACATGCCTTTCTATTCCTATCAAGTCTCTTGTGAACATTTACTGTGTTGATTAAAGTAACAGTCCTAGTAAGAACTAGAAGTGAATAGTCACATCAGTGGAAGTTCCTTTAAAAAGTTTATTATTTTGGCTGTGCCACATGGTTTATGAGACCTTAGTTCCCTGACTGGGGATTGAACCCAGGCCCAAGCAGTCAAAGTGCTGAGTCCTAACCATTGAATGGCCAAGGAAGTCTCAGATTACTTTAAATTTTGCAGTTTTTTTCATTCAAGGATTCAGAGAAACTCTAAATTGCTTTAACATTATATATTTGCTTTAATAAATGACTATTGGAGAACTGAAGGGAGAATGACAAGGGTCAAAAAATATGTAAAAGTTACATTAAAGGTAAAGCATAAATTCAATACATTTGAGACCTAACCTCATAAGGGTTAAAATAATAAATATTAATAGAGTCTGTGAAACTAAAAAGAATCTGTTGATTGATTAAAGCACAAACTCCACTATTACTTTGAAGAGGAAAAAAATTAAAATCAAATGATACTAAATACTTAATACCAAAACAAGGACAACACAGAGGCAGGCCCAAACAGAGCACAGAGCAAGAAAATACAATACAGGAAATAATTAGAGGTGGCAATGTTAATGTCACCGAGATCTTTGTCATTAATATCAATATTGATATACTTGAGAATTACAGAAATAAAGATGTTAAATTTGAGAAAGAAGTTCAATATACATAAGAAACACATTGAATTTATAATTAAATATAAAAATGCTTGAGCTAAATTTCAAATAGCATAAACACTGAGTAAAGAATGTAACGTTATGAAGCAATGTGAACAGAAACACGGCAGCACTGAAGTTTCCCCTGAATGCTGTGCTTGAGCTGAGTCACTTCAGTCATGTCTGACTCTTTGTGACCCCATAGAGCACAGGCTGCCAGGCTCTTCCGTCCATGGGATTCTCCAGGCAAGAATCCTGGAGTGGGTTGCCATGCCCTTCTCCAGGGGAGTTTCCTGACCAGTGATCAAACTGGTGTCTCCTCTTGTCTCCTGAACTGGCAGGCAAGTTCTCTGCCATTAGCTCCATCTGGGAAGCCCAGTACGATGCTACTAGTCTGTAAAAAGCCATATAGAAAATTAATAAAGAGAAGAAGAATTGAAAGTATGATTAGAAGAGGAAGTGTGATTAAGACTCTTGAGCCCTTAACTTAGAATAGGAAATATAACTTGCTTCAAATATTTATAAACCATTCATGAAAATTATCATACCTTAGACTTCACAGAGAATATCCATAATTCTTCCAGGGCAAAAATATTTGTATAAGTTGTGTGCTCGATCACAATGTCTGCAATTAATTTTAAAAAATTATTTTAGAGCATCATTTAGAGATTTAACATCATGCCAATAAATTATATCAGGTCAAAATTAAAACATAAAATAAGAAATTTAGTAAGTTATGGAAATTAAATCACTATTCCTCAAACTTCCAGAAGCAAAGTTGCACACTGAGATCAATTCATATCCTGGAAACATGAATTGAAAATAGATTGGCCTCATTCATTAATTCAACATGAATATTTAAATACCATTAATGGGAATAGTACAAGAAAATATCTGTCAAATGTCCACCTGTGAATAACCATAGTCTGACCATCTCCCATTCTCTAGAGTAAAACCAGATGTTATAAAGAGAGTGGCTAGTTCAGCTCATAAGTCAAACAGTCATCACCCGTGTGCTTCCCCTCAGAACAATCACTGTGCACGCAGCAGAGGCGCTTGTCACATCACATATTACAGAGACTACAAAGACTGCAGCAGAGAATATTTTTAAAATGTATACTCCAAAGTTCAGACTTCATAAAATTCATCGTCTTGCTGTTTTACTAAGGATCTTCTTAAGTGAAACTGTCCTTTTTTAAACTTTCAAGTATATTGTGGGTAAAAATATGACAATTACTAGGACATTGAGGTGCCACTGCTTTGATCGACATGAAGCCTCCAGCAATATTGCTCTAATATAGAATGCATTATTGCTCTATATTAGAGCAATATTGCATAGGAACCTGGAATGTTAGGTCCATGAATCAAGGCAAATTGGAAGTGGTCATATAGGAGATGACAAGAGTGAACATCAACATTTTAGGAATCAGCAAACTAAAATGGACTGGAATGGGTGAATTTAGCTCAGATCACCATTATGCCTACTACTGTGGGCAAGAATCCCTTAAAAGAAATGAAGTAACCATCATCATCAACAAAAGAGTCCAAAATGCAGTACTTGGATGCAATCTCAAAAATGACAGAGTGATCTCTTTTTGACCCCTTTGAGTACAAATGAAGCCTCACCTCTAACTTAGGGAAGGTAGTTTTGTGACAGTAACATTCTCTCAGTCTGCAGGTTTTCCAAATAAAATTGCTCTTTTTTGCCCCAATAGTTCATCTCTTAATTTATTAGCCTGTTGAGCAGAGAGCAGTATGATCTTGGACTCTGTAATGAATTCGGTGAAGCCAGCCAAAGGAATCGCAGTTCACAGCTAGCCAGCCCCCATCGGGGAATTTTCAGGTAAGGCCCTAGCAGCTTTTGGGACCACTTTCTTGAGGATCTTTCTTTCAGAGTTCCCTGATGCAGTACTGGCTGTGCCAGCTCTTGGAGCTGGAGTAAAGAATTAATGTTTGAGAGTCGATCAACTCCATATAAAAGGGTAAGTCGTTCTCGTGTGTAGAGCCAGAAACTTTACTCCTCTCTGTTTGGGCTTTTTTCTTTAGAATGAGCCTGTTCGTTTTGAATTTGAGTGAGGTACCCTGTTGGGAGAGGAAATAATCGCTGTTCTTTTACCTGATTTGTGACCCAACTTGTTCCTTTGGACGCTAGCATTTGGGTGTGCCATTTGTGTTTTGTCTTGTATTTCTGTCTTTGAAAAATGAAGGTTTCAACTACCCCTAAAGAAATCCCTCTGAGCTGCATTTGAGATAAGTGGCCTGATGACCCAGCTATGAACACATGACTGAGAGGAAGATGAACAAAGTGTTTGGATCTCCACAAAGGGTTTAAGCAGGCTTATTCTGGGACCCCCATGTACCATGTTGCTGTGTTAATTACATTGTGGTCTCCTGAGTTTTGAGTATATGTAATACTCCAAGACCAAACTTGAGGGTTCATTGACGGTTTTCTATTTTATCCTTTGGGTATTTCATTTCATTTTGTTTTGGTACCATTTCTTCAGTTATAGCCAAGTCAGTTTTGTGATTTTTGAAACTTTTATTGATGTCAAATGGATGAAAGGAACAGAAAAAAAAAAAATTGTTTTTGTCTGAGAGTGGGACTTTCCCAGGGAGAAAAGTCCCACTTAGTTCCTAAAGGGACCAGAGGCCCAGCCCGGAATTCAGCACAGTTGATGCCAAAAGAGATGATTAGAGAAAATCAGCTTCTACTTAGGGTTTATAAGAAAGCACTGAGGAATGGTGGCTTTTGAATGACTCTCTACAATCCTGCAGTTAGAGCTATTTTGTAAAAAAGGGAAAAAGAAAAGAAAGCAGATAAGACTGATAAAAATCCACTATGTGGAAGCACTTGTGCTATTATATCAGGGACTTAAGAAAAGGAAGGGAACAAGGGTGAAGACAGGATGCTTCAAACCTTAACTCCTAACACTGAGCTGGCTGTCCCAGCTGCTCTGGCTGTTAGGCCAGTATATCCACCCTTTCCACCACCTCCAGTTCCTATTCAGCCCCAAGTCCCAACACTGGGGCTCAGGAAGTTGCCTGACTCACCCTCCTTGTAAGGATCAATGAGACTATCCTGTTAGGTCCTGGGACACAGAGACCTGATCTGGTATCACTATATAAGACCAAACAGTGCACCCCACTGGGGCCAGGAGCCACTTATGGGGCAGGGCAATCTCCCTGGTGCCATTGTCCTATAGGAAGGCTAAACATAAGTGGCCAGCAAGCTGGATTCTGTCAGTCCATACTTCTTTCTCCACCTCAGACTTATTTAGTTGGAAAGATCACAAGGCCTGCCAAGGTCCTTATCTGAGGACCTACTCTGCCTTCAGCTCATAAGCATCGGGCCCTGCCACAGGCTCCAGCAAGGAAGTAGGTGCTGGATCCCCAGTTTAATGAGATTATTGGGTCAGAATGAGTGAGCCAGCTCAATACTGAATATAGAAAAGCCAAAGGCAGCTCATGCTGCACAGCTGCCACTGACTAATCTTCCAATATAAGTCTGGTGAGAACTGGTCTTCAACATGGAGCAGCACAGCCAGCACTGAGCCTTGCAAACCTCCTCGATATGGCTATACACAGAACCCCACTGGCAATCAAGGCCAGCTGGATACGACACAGGCAAAACCTGCTCTGCAGAATTGTGGGCCCAGGCGAACTCCTAGGCAGACCCAAAGCTCGTGTGCCTCAGTGTAGTTGCCAGGTAGATGATGTACTCACCACCTCCACACACAACAAACCTCCCATTAGGACTGCCATTTTCCTGGGGGTGGCATTAGGTTGCTGGAAGGCAAGTAACATGAAGAAGTAAGCCACTGTTGAGGAGGGAATGATGTATTTACTGTAAGGAGGAAGGGCATTGAAAAAAATAATTCCCTAGGCTTCATAAGAAAGAAAACAAAAGAACGACGGGAGCCTCTCAGATGGTAGAAAAAGAGGAATGCACTGATGATAAGTGAAGAAGCTCGGAGGCTCCCTTGGACTTAAGGCACCCAATTCCAAATTCCCCACAGGAGCCCCAGGTAAAACTGACAGTGGGAATTGAGCTGATGGGACTGATCAACATGGGTGCGGCATACTCCATTAAAAACTCCATTAAAAACCACAGTGGCACAGAAAACATCTTAATCCATCTCCGTCATGAGAACCTCTGGAGGAGTATTATACAAAATTGTTTGTTCTTAAAGAGGACCAAATAGTAGGGTTTCACTCTTTCTTAAAATTTTTAATTGAGATATAACTCATGTGCCATATTTTTCCTTTTTAAACTGTATAATTCAAGGGGTTTTAGTGTATTCATAAAAGTCACTATTTAAATTTAGAATATGATGGGACTGATCGACATGGGTGCAGCATACTCTGTGTTAAAAACCACAGTGGCACAGAAAACATCTCAATCCATCTCCGTCATGAGAACTTCTGGAGGAGTATTATACAAAATTATTTGTTCTTAAAGAGGACCAAATAGTAGGGTTTCACTCTTTTTTAAAATTTTTAATTGAGATATAACTCATGTGCCATATTTTTCCTTTTTAAACTGTATAATTCAAGGGTTTTTAGTGTATTCATAAAAGTCACTATTTAAATTTAGAATATTTTTGTTACCCCAAAAAGAAAACCTATACCCATTAGCAGTCATTTTCTGTTCCTCCATGCCAACAAGCCCTGGAAACCCGTATTCTACTTTCTGTCTCAATAGATTTGCCTATTTGGAATATTTCATGTAAATGGAATCATAAATATATGGCCTTTTCAAGGCTCATCCATGTTAACAGCATGAATCAGAACTTCATTCCTTTTTTTTTCCTTGTGTAAGACTTTTACTTTTTTAATATAAATTTATTTATTTTAATTGGAGGTTAATTACTTTACGATATTGTATTGGTTTTGCCATACATCAAAGCATAGTTGATTTACAACACTATGTTAGATTCTGGTGTACGGCAAAGTGCTTTAGTTATATACATCAATTTTTCCAATAGAATTTATAACAAGATATTGAATATGGTTCCCTGGGCTATACAATATATCTTTGTTGTTTGTCTATTTTATATATAGTAGTATGTAACTATTAATCTCAAATTCCTAGTTTGTCCCCACTTTTTCCCCTTTGATAGCTATGAGTTGGTTTTCTATGTTTGAGAGTCTGTTTCTGTTTTGTAAATAAGTTCATTTGTATCCTATTTGAGATTCCACTGTTTCCACTGTTTCTCCATCTATTTGCCATAAAGTGATGGGACTGGAAGTTATGATCTTGGTTTTCTGAATGTTGAGCTTTAAGCCAACTTTTTCACTCTCCTCTTTCACTTTCATCAAGAGGCTCTTTAGTTCTTCTTCACGTTCTGCCATAAAAGTGGTGTCATTTGCATGTCTGAGGTTATTGATATTTCTCCCGGCAATCTTGATTCCAGCTTGTGCTCCCTCCAGCCCAGCATTTTTCATAATGTACTCTGCATATCAGTTAAATAAGCAGGATGACAATATACAGCCTTGACGTACTCCTTTCCCTGTTTGGAACCAGTCTGTTGTTCCATATCCAGTTCTAACTGTTGCTTCCTGACCTGTATACAGATTTCTCATGAGGCAGGTCAGGTGGTCTGGTATTCCCATCTTTTTAAGAATTTTCTACAGTTGTTGTGATCTACAGAGTCAAAGGCTTTGGCATAGTCAATAAAGCAGAAATAGATGTGTTTCTGGAACTCTCTTGCTTTTTTGATTATCCAGTGGATGTTAGCAATTTGATCTCTGGTTCCTCTGGCATTTCTAAAACCAACTTAAACATCTGGAAGTTCACAGTTCACATATTGTTAAAGCCTGGCTTGGAGAATTTTGAGCATTACTTTACTAGAGTGTGAGATGAGTGCAATTGTGTGGTAGTTTGAGCATTCTTTGGCATTGCCTTTCTTGGGGATTGGAATAAAACTGACATTTTCCAGTCCTGTGGCCACTGCTGAGTTTTGCAAATTTGCTGGCATATTGAATGCAGCACTTTCACAGCATCATCTTTTAGGATTTGAAATAGCTCAACTGGAATTCCATCACCTCCACTAGCTTTGTTCATAGTGATGCTTCCTATGGCCCACTTGACTTCACATTCCAGGATGTCTGGCTCTAGGTGAGTGATTACACCATCGTGATTATCTGGGTCATGAAGATCTTTTTTGCACAGTTCTTCTGTGTATTCTTGCCACTTCTTCTTAATATCTTCTGCTTCTGTTAGGTCCAGACCATTTCTGTCCTTTATTGAGCCCATCTTTGCATGAAATGTTCCCTTGGTATCTCTGATTTTCTTGATGAGATCTCTAGTCTTTCACACTCTATTGTTTTCCTCTATTTCTTTGCACTGATCACTGAGGAAAGCTTTCTTATCTCTCCTTGCAATTCTTTCGAACTCTGCATTCAAATTGGTATATCTTTCCTTTTCTCCTTTGCTTTTCACTTCTCTTCTTTTCACAGACAGCCATTTTGCTTTTTTGCATTTCTTTTTCTTGGGGATGATCTTGCTCCCTGTCTTCTGTACAACGTCACGAACCTCCATCCATAGTTCATCAGGCACTCTGTCTATCAGATCTAGTCCCTTAAATCTATTTCTCATTTCCACTATATAATCATAAGGGATTTGATTTAGGTCATACCTGAATGGTCTAGTGGTTTTCCCTACTTTCTTCAATTAAGTCTGAATTTGGCAATAAGGAGTTCATGATCTGAGCCACAGTCAGCTCCTGGTCTTGTTTTTGCTGACTGTATAGTTTCTCCATTTTTGGCCAAAAAGAATATAATTAATCTGATTTCAGTGTTGACCATCTGGTGATGTCCAAGAGATGTAGAATCATCTCTTGTGTTGTTGGAAGAAAGTGTTTGCTATGACAACAAACAGTGGAAACTGTGGCAGACTTTGTTTTCTTGGGCTCCAAAATCACTGCAGATGGTGACTGCAGCCTGAAATAAAAAAATGCTTGCTCCTTGAAAGAAAAGTTATGACCAACCTAGACAGCTGCCAACAAAGGTCCATCTAGTCAAAGCTATGGTTTTTCCAGTGATCATGTATGGATGTGAGAGTTGGATTATTAAAAAAGCTGAGCACCAAAGAATTGATGCTTTGGAACTGTGGTGTTGGAGAAGACTCTTGAGAGTCTCTTGGACTGCAAGGAGATCCAACCAATCCATCCTAAAAGAAATCAGTCCTGAATGTTCATTGGAAGGGCTGATGCTGAAGCTGAAACTCTAATACTTTGGCCACCTGATGTGAAGAACTGACTCACTGGAAAAGACCCTGATACTGGGAAAGATTGAGAGCAGGAGGAGAAGGGGATGACAGAGGATGAGATGGTTGGATGACATCACCAACTCAATGGACATGGGTCTGAGTGGACTCTGGGAGTTGGTGATGGACAGGGAGGCCTGGTGTGCTGCAGTCCATGGGGTCGTAAAGAGTCAGATACAACTGAGTGACTGAACTGGACTGAGATTCCATACATGAATAATATCATATGATTTTTGTCTTTCTGTGTCTGACTTCATATATAATATCCAGGACTATGTATGTTGCTACAAATGGCATTATTTCATATTGTATAACTGAATAATATTGTATGTATATATATACCACATCTTTTTTATCCATTCATTTTTCAATGGACATTCAGGTTGCTTCAATGTCTTGGCTATTGTAAATAGTGCTACTATAAAAATGGAGATACATGGAACTTTTCAAATTAGTGATTTTTTTCTGGATTTATGTCAGGGGTTGCTGCATTGTATGTAACTCTATATTTAGTTTTCTAAGGAACCTCCATACTGTTTTCCATACTGGAGTGGGTTGTTATTCCCTTCTCCAAGGGATCTTCCTGACCAGGAAATAGAACCTGGGTCTTTTGCATTGCAGGCAGATTCTTTACTATCTCAGCCACAAGGAAAGCCCATTAAGCTCCAGTATTTTTGGTTATCTGATGTAAACAGATGCTCATTGGAAAAGTCCCTTATGCTGGGAAAGATTGAGGGCAGAAGAAGAGGGTGTCAGAGGATGGGATGACTGGACAGCGTCACCAATGCAATGAGCATGCTACTAAGTCACTTCAGTCGTGTCCAACTCTGTGCAACCCCACAGACGGCATCCCTCCAGGCTCCACTGTCCCTGGGATTCTCCAGGCAAGAACACTGGAACGGGTTGCCATTTACTTGGGCAAATTCCAGGAGATGGTGAGGGACAGGGAGACCTGGCAGGCTACAGTCCAAGGGGTCACAAAGAGTCAGATATGACTGGGCAACTGAACAACAAAATACTGTTTTCCATAGTGGTGGCACAGATTCACATTCCCAACAACAATGTTGGGGTTGGGGGTTCCCTTTCCTCCACACCTTCTCCAGCATTTATCTGTAGAGTTTTAATGATTGCTATTCTGATCATAGTGTGAAGTGATACTTCATTGTAGTTTTAATTTACATTTCTCTAATAACCAGTGATGTTGAACATCTCTTCAAGTGCCTACTGGCCATCTGTATGGCTTTGGAGAAATAACTGTTGAGCTCTTCTGACCATTTTTAAAATTAGGCTTTTTTTGTTGTTACTGAGTTATATCAGCTGTGTATATATTTTGGAAATTAATCCCTTGCTGGTCACACCATTTGCAAATATTTTCTTCAAATCCAAAGGTCAGCTTTACACTTTGCTTATGGTTTCCTTTGCTGTGTAAAAGCTTATAAATTTGATTAGGTTCTATTTGTCCATTTTTGCTTTACTTCTATTGTCTTAAGAGACTGACCTAAGAAAACATTACTGTGATTTATGTCACAGAATGTTTTGCCTATGTTGTCTTCTAGGAGTTTATGATGTCATATGTTTTGTAATTAAGTCTTTAAGTCATTTTGAGTTCATTTTTGTGTATGTTAAGAAGGAGTATTCTAACTTCATTGATTTACTATGGCTGTCCTGCTTTCCCAACAATACTTGTTGAAAAACCACTTCTTCTACATTGTATATTCTTCCTCCTTTTCAAAGGTTAATTGACCATAAGTGTCTTGGATCTATTTCTGAATACTCTATTCTTTTCCATTTCTGTAACAATACCATGCTGTTTTGATTACTGTAGCTTTGTAGTATTGTCTGAAATCTGGGAGAGTCATGCCTCCCAGCTTTGTTCTTTGTCCTCAGGATTTCTTTGGCAATTCTGGGTCTTCTATAGTTTCATATAAATGTTAGAATTATTTGTTTTGGTTCTATGAGAGATTTCATGGGTAATTTGGTATGGATTGCATTAAATCTATAGACTGCTTTGGGTAGTATGGCCATTTTAACAATATTCTTCCAGTCCAAGAGCATGGGCTATCTTTCTATTTCTTTGACACATCTTCAATTTCTTTTATTAATATTTTATAGTTTGCAGCATATAAGTCTTTCACTTGTATATTCAGGTTTATTCCTAAGTATTTTTGATGCAATTTTAAAAGAGATTGTTTTGCTTTCCCTCTCTATTGTTAATATAAAGAAATGCAACCGATTTCTGTATGGTAATCTTGTATCCTGCTGAAAAGTGAAACTGAAAGTCGCTCAGTCGTGTCTAACTCTGCGACCCCATGGATATACCCCATGAAATTCTCCAGGCAAGAATACTGGAGTGGGTTGGATGCCCTTCTCCAGAGGATCTTCCCAACCCGGGGACCAAACCTAGACCTCCTGCATTACAGGCAGATTCTTTACCAGCTGAGCCACCATCCTGCCACCTTGTTGAATTTGTTTATCAATTCTAGTAAGTTTTGTGTGGAGTCTTTAGAATGTTCTCTACATGGTATGTCATTTGCATATAATAACAGATTTACCTTTTCCTATCAACTATATTGAATAGAAGTGGTGGGAGTGGGCATCCTTGTGCTTTAGATTTTAGGGGAAAGGCTTTCAACTTTTCACCATCAAGTATTATGCTGGCTGTGGGTTTGTTGTAAATAGCTTATTATATTGAGATATGTTCCCTCTATATCCACTTTGGTTAAGGTGTGTGTGTGTGTGTGTTGTGTGTGTGTGTGTATCATGAATGGATATTGAATTTTATCAAATGCTTGGGGAGAAAAGCTCTACATACATCAAACAACTAGAAACCATGACTTACACGCATCAGGACCACCGACTGTGAGTGGAGTCAGGGCCAGTTGGTTGCTCTTGGATCCAATCACACTTTGATCTATGTGATGTATCGATAGGATCCAGTCCTAGAGTCCAGTTTGATTCAGCTGCATATTTCCTGAACTCCCTATGGCTAGGCATAGTGAGGGAAGGTGAGCTGAACATGGTGGGATCTCAGCCCTACCAGGTGATGTAACCACTGGGCACAGGATCCCCCAACTTCACTACTGCACACTTTAAGATCCAGAAGGTGCTCAGTTCAATTCAGTTGCTCAGTCGCTCTTTGTGACCCCATGAATCGCAGCACGCCAGGCCTCCCTGTCCATCACCAACTCCAGCAGTTCACTCAGACTCATGCCCATCGAGTCAGTGATGCCATCCAGCCATCTCATCCTCTGTCGTCCCCTTCTCCTCCTGCCCCCAATCCCTCCCAGCATCAGAGTCTTTTCCAATGAGTCAACTCTTCGCATGAGGTGGCCAAAGTACTGGAGTTTCAGCTTTAGCATCATTCCTTCCAAAGAACACCTAGGACTGATCTTTAGAATGGACTGGTTGGATCTCCTTGCAGTCCAAGGGACTCTCAAGAGTCTTCTCCAACACTACAGTTCAAAAGCATCAAAGAAGGTGCTCACCTCCTCCCTAATGACCACAAACACCTTCCTCCTTAGTGTGGTGGTTGTGAAAACTGAGCACCCAGCAGCAGGACCACAGACTACAGTTGACTATGTAGTATTTATTTCTTCTCCCTGACTGACTCAGTAGCCCTACCCACAGCTCAGCCCTTCATCCTTATCAAACCTGAACCTACAGGGCAAGTAACATGGTCTGCAGGCTGCTCTATTCTCCTGCTCCTGGTTGCATTCCTTCATCCCCATGCTTACTGTGCAACCCCTGGCCCAGCGACTGCTCTAGAGAGAGACCTCAGCTGGCTGTGAGGCAAGGCAGGGCCCAGGACCTGCCATTTTTCATCCTGGACTCCACGTGGTTCCACACTTCTCTCCTGTCACTTCCACACACATCCTCCACCACAGGTTTGACCTATTTCTAAAGCTTTTCCCTAATGTTAAATCATTGTTCTACTTGTTCTTTTACTTCACTTTAAACATAAAGATCATGGCATCTGGTCCCATCACTTCATGGGAAATAGATGGGGAAACAGTAGAAACAGTGTCAGACTTTATTTTGGGGGGCTCCAAAATCACTGCAGATGGTGACTGCAGCCGTGAAAATAAAAGATGCTTACTCCTTGGAAGAAAAGTTATGACCAACCTAGATAGCATATTAAAAAGCAGAGACATCACTTTGCCAACAAAAGTCCATCTAGTCAAGGCTACGGTTTTTCCAATGGTCATGTACAGATGTGAGACTTGGACTGTGAAGAAAGGTGAGTGCCAAAGAATTGATGCTTTTGAACTGTGGTGTTGAAAACTCTTGAGAGTCCCTTGGACTGCAAGGAGATCCAACCAGTTCATTCTAAAGGAGATCAGTCCTGGGTGTTCACTGAAAGGACTGATGCTGAAGCTGAAACTCCAATACTTTGGCCACCTCATGTGAAAAGACCCTGATGCTGGAAGGGACTGGGGGCAGGAGGAGAAGGGGATGACAGAGGATGAGATGGCTGGATGCATCACCAACTCGATGGACATGAGTTTGGGTAAACTCCGGGAGTTGGTGATGGACAGGTAGGCCTGGCGTGCTGCGAATCATGGGGTCGCAAAGAGTCAGACACGACTGAGCAACTGAACTGAACTGGAACATAAAGATCAAGCCACTCTGTTATTTGAGTTCACATTCCAATTCTTCATCTTCTTTCCTTCTGTTGCCATTACACTCCTAGTCACATCATCTTAGAGAATACTCTTTACTTATCTTGATTTCTTTATTTATAGGCAAAAGCAGAAAATCTGGATTTTGATAAGGAATTGTATGTACTCCACAATAGTAATTTCAGGGTGTGGAAGAGGTCATCCACTTCAACTGCCTACACTTAAAACTGAACCTCCATAAAACATTTCAACTGATTTCTCTTTTTATCTGCTTCTCTGGGTCATTTGGCCAAATATCCACCATCAGGAAAAGTGACATCTTCAATATAGAAGCCTAGAGAAAAAAACTAAATATAAACCAATCATTTAATATTCTAGAGATTTTTTTTATTCTGGAGCAATACATACTGACAAATAAAACAAAATATATAAACTACATATTCAGTACAAGGGGAATGCATTCAAAATCCTATGTACCACTTTTCTTCCCAGAACAGTCAGTTATTATCACAAAACCCAGGTTTCCTGTAGATCCTTCCAGAGACTGTGTGTATGTGTGTGTGAGCAAATGAAAGCAAAATATACATATTTCACAGCATCTGTTTTTATTCACTTTAATAATATCAATCCATAAATACCTACTTATATTCTTTTTTACTTCATTCTTTTCAATACTTTTATTACATTAAATACTTACTACATTTTATGGATATGATATAATTATCTAGGACCCTGGAGACTAAATAAAGTTGAGCCAAGTTTAAGTTTTTTCTTCACTTTTGCTATTACAGGGAAAGAAACATGCTGCAATCAATGTTCTTGTCTAAAAATCCCTTATCTGCAATCCCAAAGCCCAAACAGCTCAGCTTTTTACTGAGTCTTCAAATTCCTAGCACATTCATTTGATAGCTAAATTAACATGAGGCTATCTATAGTCTTTAAACTACTTAATGTGACTTCATAATCTTTTTCAAACACATTACTAGGCTTGATTACAGGTAGATATTTCAGCTCCCACTAGAGTTGTTACAAATATTCTGTATTGTGTACACTTATTTATTTCTTTTTTTATACAAATTTATTTTAATTGGAGGCTAATTACTTTACAATATTGTATTGGTTTTGCCACAGGTGTACTTATTTATTTCTGAAATCCAAGCAATTTTACATTCTGAAGCACATTCAGCCCAAGGTTTTAGATAAGTTATGGTGGCCCTGCATGGATAACTCTGTACATATTTTTGAGTTGTATCTTTAAGATAAGTCTTCAAATGTGCAATTGCTAAAGATATGTGCATTTTTACTTTTGATAGATATTGTCTATTAGTTCTTCAAAGGAGTAAATAATATATATCACGAATATTACATGAAAGCACCTGTTGTTTCACGTGCTGAAAAAAACTTATTTAGGTTTGCTAATATGATCAGTGAAAGATGACAACTCATATTCTTTCAACTAAAGCTCAAGTTCATTTATATGGGTGAGATTAAGCATCTTTAAAATTTACTATTGATTTGCATACTGCATTCTTTAGCAGTTAGGTTAGTTACCCCCACTGGCTCTCCATATGTGTTATAAATACTTTTCCAAATTGTTTGTGCTTTGATTTTATTTATGATAATTGTATAGAAAGTGTTAATTCTTTTGTAATTATGTTCTTCATCATTGATCCATCTGGAATTTGGTGTAAGGAATCATTTGTAACAAATTGTCACAAAATTAGCAATATAAAACAATACAAATGCAGTTATCTCCCAGTTTTGTAGGTCAGAAGTCCAGGATAGCTCAAGTGGATTCTCTGCTCATAGGATCACAGGACTAGAATCGAGACATTAGCTGGATAAGTCTTTCCCTGGAGGCTCTGAGTAGAATTCAAATCCAAATTCACTTAGGCCCTTGGCATAATTTAGCTCCTTGCATGGTGGATCCAAAGTCTGGGATTCCTAGTTGTCAGTTAGGGGGCCAACTTTGGCTGCTAAAGGCCACCCATCATCTCTTGTCACATGGCCCTTTCTAAAATATTGTAACTTCCTCCTTCAGAGTCCACAGGAGAGCATCTACTGCAGCTTCATATCTCCATGATTTGACCTCTGCTGCTTCTCTTGTTCTTTTAAAGTCTCATGTGATTACATTGGGCTCATTTGAATAATCCAGAATAATTCTTTTAGGTCAACTGTGCCACATAAGCATAGATCATGCCCACATTTGAATCTTCCTGCTACAGCAATGAAGTAAGGCTACAACTTTTTTCTTCCAGAGTACTAGCCTGTTGTCCTCAAATTATTATTTTGAATAAATCAATGATTTGTTTAGTTGTTTGAAATATGAATTTTTGGATAATTCAGATGTGGATGTTTTGAATGGAACTCAGCCCCTACTTTCTCCTACTCCAATTCCTTTAAGGATGAGAGAGATTGGCATTTGACAGATCTAAAATTCCTGGAAATAATAATCATCCCATTCTGGGGCCAGTTCCATAGGCTCAATATGAAAGGATATTTTCCAAAGAAAGAAAGTGAGTGGAAGCTTAGGCGCATGGCTGTTCCATATAGAGCTCCTCTCTATGGAGACAAGGGAAAGGTCTTGATCTTATAGATGCAGGTTCTTTATAACCTAGAGAAAAACTAAGAGTTCCAAGAAGGCCTGAAGGCTTTGGATCAAGGTCAGTTCTCTCTCCCTCCCATCATACTTCCAACCAAACCAAGTAAGAAACCCCCAGTTGTTAATACTTTCAGAGACTTGGCACTCTTTAATTAGATAAATTAATTTCAAGCTGCTGCAACCTTTGAACAACTGGCTGAACTGCTGAAAGTGACAGAGAAGTCAGGAGAATAGAAATTGAGATATCTAAAGAAGTCATTTATTTAAGCTGTTAAATTGTTATGTATAGGATGGTTGTTATAATACTACTGTTTTATTCATATCTCTATGCTTTCATTAACTACAATGTTTTCATCTTGATTTTTATTTTGTTTATGTAGATATTTTGATTTCTGAACACCCAGAAGAACAATCTGGGCATCATAATTCTATCTCTATACATACAATCATTGATCCATTCTAATAATAATCTACCATCAATCTCTGACTGGTTGAGCTTGCCCACCTGTAATGCAGGAGACACAATAGACACACGTTCGATTGCTGGGCCAGGAAGATCCACTGGAGAAGGAAATGACAACCCACTCCAGTATTCTGGCCTGGGAAATCCCATGGACAGAGAAGCCTGGTGGCTACAATCCATGAGGTCGCAATAGTTGGACACGACTTAGCAACTAAACCACCACCACCATCTCTGACTGGTCACTTGTTATTTTCTCACCCTGAAGTTTAAAATCTAGTTTTGATGCCCTTCATGTGACTGAACTATGTTGTAGATGGCCAAAAATAAAGTGAGTTAACATTGTGTTTTGCACTAACATGTGTTCAAATCTTTACGACTCTATGGACTGTAGCTCACCAGGTTCCTCTGTCCATGGGATTTTCCAGGCAAGAATACTGGAGTGAGTTGCCATTTCCTTCTCCATGGGATCTTGTCAACCCAGGGGTCAAACCTTTATCTCCTGTGTTAGCAGGTGAATTCTTTACCACTGAGTCACCTGGCAAACCCCAAAGTTACAGTCCACCACTGGAAAGCTCGATGAGGATGGGATTCAAACCCGCAAGTGCAGAACATGATGGGTTAGCAGTGTGTCACCTAAACCACTTGGCCACTTCATCAGCCCTTTATAAAAGAGAGCTTCCACATTTTGAAATCTTATAAAAGCCTCTGTGTCCCTGCCTTTTGAAGAAAAAGGCTTTGACTTGAGTTTCACGGGCTCCCTCTGAGTCTCAAAAGGCTGGCTCAAGAGTTAATTAGTAGGAAATGTGAAAAGGTAGAAATAAGGAGAGCTGTTAGGCTGGCAAACTGGTAACAGTTTAGACTATAAACCAGCCACATAGCAGAATCACTGAACTCCCAGTTCCCTCAAAGACATAAAGTCCTGACATACATTCCTAAGTTGCTTTATGGGAAGTAGAGCCCCACCAGATGAAAACTGCTGACTGTAGGCACATAATTGTGACTTTAGACCAGCTGAAACCAGAAAGTTGATGGTGCTTGAAAATTCATCTTTTTACCAACCAATCCAAGAATTATGCAAGCTGATTATATATACACTGCAGCCACCTCCCTCACACTGCCTTTAAGACTCCTTTCCTGAAAGCCCTCAGGGAATCTGGGTGTTTTCAGCATGAGTTGTCCATTCTACTTGCTGGTGCCCTGCGATAAATGGTGTACTGTCCTTCACTACAAAGTGGTCTCAGTAGATCGGCTTTACTGCACATAGATGGTTGGATCCGAGTTTGGTTCAGTAATTTTTGGTGATCATGAAGGGACCTCTGTCCCAAGAGAGCACTTCACATGTGACACATCAGCCCCCAGTTGGTGGCAGCTTTCTGATTCTGTCCAGAATTTTTGTCTTAGGAAATGTCCTGAGTGCTGGCCACTGACTGGGCATCATTGGCTCATGGCATGTTCAGTTCTGTGGTAGGAAATGAGGTCCTGGTCTTGGTCTGGTCTGATCTGGAAGATATCTCTGGTAAATGGTAAAACCTTGAGTGTGGTGATACAATGGTATACCTTCCTTTTAGTATACCACAGTTGGAGATTTTCCTTTTTGGAGTGAAAGGTATAGAACTTAGTCACTTGGGTTTGAGGAGAATACTGTATTAACTGGATTTTTTACGCTGGGCTGAGGACTTCTCGGCCATCTGGTATACCCTGGGCAGAGATTGGGAAAATCTCCTGTTAATACTAAGGCTCATCTGAACCCTAGGCTGGTACAGTAGGTAGGAACACTTCCCTGTCACATTAGGGAACTGCAACCCTAAGGCCAATGAACACAGTTTATCCAGTACTGGTTTGTCACTGGTAAATAGTACATTCCTAGAAAGAGAAAGTTTTCTATTTAATACTGCATGGACACAATGTTCTTTAAACTCCAAATAAAAATGGGAAACCTGGACCTCATTCCTTCATACTTTATTGAAGTACAGTTGATTTACAATGCTGTGTCAATTTCTAAGGTATAGCAAAGTGAATCAGTTAAATATAAATTATATAACTATATACATTCTTTTTTCTATTCTTTTCCATTATATTACAATATATTGAATATAGTTCCCCTTTATATATTAGGGCCTTTTTATATAGTTCAGTTCAGGTCAGTTCAGTCGCGCAGTCGTGTCCGACTCTTTGCGACCCCATGAATCGCAGCACGCCAGGCCTCCCTGTCCATCACCAACTCCCGGACTTCACTCAGACTCACGTCCATTGAGTCCATGATGCCATCCAGCCATCTCATCCTCGGTCATCCCTTTCTCCTCCTGCCCCCAATCCCTCCCAGCATCAGGGTCTTTTCCAATGAGTAAACTCTTCGCATAAGGTGGCCAAAGTACTGGAGCTTCAGTTTTAGCATCATTCCTTCCAAAGAAATCCCAGGGTTGATCTCCTTCAGAATGGACTGGTTGGATCTCCTTGCAGTCCAAGGGACTCTCAAGAGTCTTCTCCAACACCACAGTTCAAAAGCATCAATTCTTCTGCGCTCAGCCTTCTTCACAGTCCAGCTCTCACATCCATACATGACCACAGGAAAAACCATAGCCTTGACTAGACGGACCTTAGTCGGCAAAGTAATGTCTCTGCTTTTGAATATACTATCTAGGTTGGTCATAACTTTTCTTCCAAGGAGTAAGCGCCTTTTAATTTCATGGCTGCAGTCACCATCTGCAGTGATTTTGGAGCCCAAAAAAACAAAGTCTGACACTGTTTCTACTGTTTCCCCATCTATTTCCCATGAAGTGATGGGGCCAGATGCCATGATCTTCGTTTTCTGAATGTTGAGCTT
>SJXQ01005593.1:145626-161017 GCA_006408695.1 Aepyceros melampus | reverse complement strand
TTATTGATATTTCTCCCGGCAATCTTGATTCCAGCTTGTGTTTCTTCCAGTCCAGCATTTCTCATGATGTACTCTGCATATAAGTTAAATAAGCAGGGGGACAATATACAGCCTTGACGTACTCCTTTTCCTATTTGGAACTAGTCTGTTTTATATAGTAGGACCTTTTTATATATCTATTTCATATATAGTAGTTTGTATCTCTGGGTTGGGAAGATCTCCTGGAGAAGGAAATGGCAACCCACTCCAGTATTCTTGCCTGAGAAATACTATGGACTGAGGAGACTGGCAGGCTACAGTCCATGGGGTTAAGAGTCAGACATGTCTGAATGACTAAACAATAACAGTTTGTATCAGCTAACCCAAATCTCCTAACTTATCCTTTCCTGGCCCTTACCCTTTGGTAACCAGAAGTTTGCTTTCTATGTCTGTGTGGCTGTTTGTTTCATAAATAAATTCATTTTTACTGAAAGAGCTAATGGTCAGGGACTAGTTCCAAACAGGAAAAGGAGTACATCAAGGCTGTATATTGTCACCCTGCTTATTTAACTTATATGCAGAGTACATCATGAGAAATGCTGGACTGGAAGAAACACAAGCTGGAATCAAGATTGCTGGGAGAAATATCAATAACCTCAGATATGCAGATGACACCACCCTTATGGCAGAAAGTGAAGAGGAGTTAAAAAGCCTCTTGATGAAAGTGAAAGAAGAGTGAAAAAGTTGGCTTAAAGCTCAACATTCAGAAAATGAAGATCATGGCATCTGGTCCCATCACTTCATGGGAAATAGATGGGGAAACAGTAGAAACAGTGTCAGACTTTGTTTTTTTGGGCTCCAAAATCACTGCAGATGGTGACTGCAGCCATGAAATTAAAAGGCGCTTACTCCTTGGAAGAAAAGTTATGACCAACCTAGATAGTATATTCAAAAGCAGAGACATTACTTTGCCGACTAAGGTCCGTCTAGTCAAGGCTATGGTTTTTCCTGTGGTCATGTATGGATGTGAGAGTTGGACTGTGAAGAAGGCTGAGCGCCGAAGAATTGATGCTTTTGAACTGTGGTGTTGGAGAAGACTCTTGAGAGTCCCTTGGACTGCAAGGAGATCCAACCAGTCCATTCTGAAGGAGATCAACCCTGGGATTTCTTTGGAAGGAATGATGCTAAAACTGAAGCTCCAGTACTTTGGATATTCAAAAGCAGAGACATTACTTTGCCGACTAAGGCCCGTCTAGTCAAGGCTATGGTTTTTCCTGTGGTCATGTATGGATGTGAGAGTTGGACTGTGAAGAAGGCTGAGCGCCGAAGAATTGATGCTTTTGAACTGTGGTGTTGGAGAAGACTCTTGAGAGTCCCTTAGACTACAAGGAGATCCATTCAGTCCATTCTGAAGGAGATCAGCCCTGGGATTTCTTTGGAAAGAATGATGCTAAAGCTGAAGCTCCAGTACTTTGGCCACCTCATGTGAAGAGTTGACTCATTGGCAAAGACTCTGATGCTGGGAGGGATTGGGGGCAGGAGCTGAAGGGGACAACTGAGGATGAGATGGCTGGATGGCATCACGGACTCGATGGACATGAGTCTGAGTGAACTCCGGGAGATGGTGATGGACAGTGAGGCCTTGCCTGCTGTGATTCATGAGATTGCAAAGAGTCGGACACAACTGAGCAACTGAACTGAACTGAACCTTGTTTGAAAGCATTGGTGGCTTGCTGGAACACTTTACCAAGATTACTACAGTAATCTTTCTACTATGTTCTTATCTCTACATCTCCAGCCCAACCTCAACTTTTAATTATACTTTTGCAAACTACTTTAGAATTGCTACAAAAGTCTTACTTATTTATTTTTTTTACTATTCTAATAGGGCTCTTATACTGAAGGTACAACAAACTGGCACTTGAAAGTTGTATTTGACAGATCTGACCTAAATAGAGTTCCCTTTAATTTAAGCTTAAATTAAACTTTAGAAAACATTTCTTGGAACTTCCCTGGTGGTCCAGTGGGTGAGGCTCTGTGCTCCCAATGCAAAGGGCTCAGGTTCAGTCCCTGATGAGGGAACTAGAACCCACATGCATGCCACAATGAAGACCTAGCTCAACCTAAATATATAAATATCTTGAAATTTCTACTTAAATGCCTTCAAACAAGTTCCATGCTATCCAGATTACTAAAGCCTCCAACACTATCAACTTCTTTCCACCTGACCAGCTTCATTCTTCAGATGATCTACTTAGTCCCTGTATATATTTGACCCTTGGACATCACAGCATGCAAGATAGCATCCATATTCCTGACTGTGGTTTATAAGGCACCTCATCACCTGACTCTTAATTTTCCAGCTGCAAAACCTACAAATACCTCAAAGGCATCTTGCTTTCCAACCAATCCCTGAACAATTTAGTCAATCACTTCTCATCCTTGCATGTTTAAAATCTTTTTTTCTTTAACCTCCTCTTTTCTCTCCTTTTCTATCTGATAAATGCTTAATTCATCTCTACAAAAACCTGACCGTTTCTCATTTCATTCCCACTTTAACCCATATCCTCAACCTCAGGCAAAGTTAACTGCTGCTTCTACCTGTATTTCCATTAACACTCTAAACACCTCCATTTTAATATGCTATATGCCCCGTATTATGGGCTTCCCTGGTGGTAAAGAATCTGCCTGCAATGCAGGAAGTGAAGTGAAGTCGCTCAGTCGTGTCCAACTCTTTGTGACCCCATGGACTGCAGCCTACTGGGCTCCTCCGTCCATGGGATTTTCCAGACAAGAGTACTGGAGTGGATTGCCATTTCCTTCTCCAGAGGATCTTCTCGACCCAGGGTTCGACCCAGGTCTCCCGCAGTGTAGACAGACGCTTTGCTGTCTGAGCCACAATGCAGGAAACCAAGGTTCAATTCCTGGGTTGGGAAGATCCCCTGGAGAAGGGAATGGCTACACACTCCAGTAATTAAAAATCATAAGTAGATGATATCACTCTAATGGCAGGAACTAAAGAGCTTCTTGATGAGGGTGAAAGGGAAGAGTGAAAAAGCTGGCTTAAAACTCAACATTCAAAAAACTAAGCTCATAGCATCGGTCCCATTACTTTATGGCAAATAGATGAGGAAAAAATGGAAATAGTGACAATCTATTCTCTTTGGCTCCAAAATCACTGTGGACAGTCACTACAGCTAGGAAATTAAAAGATGTTTGCTTCCTGGAAGAAAAGCTATAGCAAACCTAGACAGCATATTAAAAAGCAGAGACATCACTTTGTGAACAAAGGTCCATATAGTCAAAGCTATGGTTTTTCAGTAGTCATGTACAGATGTGAGAGTTGGACCATAAAAAAGGCTGAGTACCAAAGAACGGATGCCTTCGAATTGTGGTGCTGGAAAAGTCTCTTGAGAGTTCCCTGGACAGGGAGGAGATCAAACCAGTCAATCCTAAAGGAAATCAACCCTGAATATTCATTGGGAAGGACTGATGCTAAAGCTGAAACTCCAATACTTTGGCCATCTGATGCAAAGAACCAACTCATTGGAAAAGACCTTGACGCTGGGAAAGCTTGAGGGCAAAGAAGGAGGCAGCATGGACGGATGGTTAGATAACATCACTGACTCAGTGGACATCAATTTGAGCAAATTCCAGGAGATAATGAAGGGCAGAGAAGCCTGGTGTGCTGCAGTCCATGGGGTCTCAAAGAGTTGAACATGGCTGAGCGAATGAACAACAGTACAACAACAACCCACTCCAATATTCTTGCCTAGAGAATTCCAATGACAGAGGAACCTAGTACACTACAGTCCAAGGGGTTGCAAAGAGTTGGACACAACTGAGTGACTAACAGTTTTCTCTTTTTCACTTCTGCTTTCTGTTACATTATTTGTTATTATTTCTATCTTCTCCACTAAATTGTGTTCCTTTATCAACCACATCTTATTTATTTTTCTATTTCTAGCAACTAATATGGAGAAGGCAATAGCACTCCACTCCAGTACTCTTGCCTGGAAAATCCCATGGATGAAGGAGCCTAATAGGCTACAGTCCATGGGGTCACTAAGGGTCAGACACCACTGAGCGACTTCACTTTCACTTTTCACTTTCATGCATTGGAGAAGGAAATGGCAACCCACTCCAGTGTTCTTGCCTGGAAAATCCCAGGGACAGGGGACCCTGGTGGGCTGCCGTCTATGGGGTCACACAGAGTCAGACACGACTGAAGCGACTTAGCAGCAGCAGCAGCAACTAATAAGAATCTGGTGCAAAGCTGAGGCTCCATGTACATTCACTACTAAATGAGAGAATCTGCAGCTTATTTGAGCTTTGCAGGCATCTTCACCTTGGATGCACATTGGAACCTCTTGGGGAGCTTTTTTAAAATATTGATATCTAGGTTCCACCGCTAGAGAATCACATTTAAATGTTAGGCCTGGTATGCAGACTTTTAAAAACTTCACAGTTGATTGTTATGTCCAGCTAAAGTCGAAAGCCATTCTTTTGCAGGGAGAGTGGTAAGCAATCCCCACACTCCTGATTTGAAATAGTGAGGCACTGTGATGCTGTGATGGCAACAAGGATGACTCCCCTTCCCGATATCATCCTAGGGCTACCTGCACTGCTTGCTGCCTCCTTCCAACCTGGCCTCTCAGCACCTTCCTCTCCTTCAGCCATTCTGATCTCATGTTTCAGAATATGGAAGCCTCTTACTGTAAAATAAGAAAGTCAGGAAGGGTGGTATCCTAACCTATATGCCTGAAATCCCAAGAATGTAAATAGAACGTAAGTTACTTATTTGAGAATACCCCCAGAGATTAATAAATTTTTTTGTGATTCTAAGTTATGTCCAATTTTTAAAATGTCTTCACTAGAAATCTCCCCCGGAGAAGGAATGGCAACCCACTCCAGTATTCTTGCCTGGAGAATTCCATGGACAGAGGAGCCTGGTCGGCTACAGTCCACTGGGACGCAAAGAGTCAGAGATGACTGAGCAACTAACACACACACACACACACCAGAAATCAGCTCCCCTTTACATTATCAGGGACAAAGTAACACAGAATGTTTAAAATAAAGAGCTGTGCTGTGAGTTACTGTAGAATAACAATAACCACACAACTGGTTGACCACAATTAACATTTTAAGCATCTATGCTGTACTAGAAAAGAACCATTAAATATTTACTTATGTGCTCACAAGAGGCCAGGGATAGAACAACTGTGAGAGTTTTATCCAACTACCAAAGAAACTATAATTATACAACTTTCTATCAATAAAGTCAGGACAACCTGATATGGCGCTGTTTTAGAGAGAATTCAACAGTCAAATATTTAAAATTTCTACCCCATTCCCTAAGTGACCAGGTAGCCCTGCACATAATACATATACAGACATATAAACACACATGCATATATTCATATATAGGTATTTACACATATGAAAATTTTATATACACACACATAATATGTACACACAGACACACTGCCTATGAGTTCCACTGCAAAATTTGAAGCCTCTGGTGGGCTTACTCACGGGAGAAAACTTTACATTTAAAAATAAGGAATGTTATCTTTCTGGAAATTATATTACACAGGTTACTGATTCTCTAAGAGAGGTTTTCCTTTAATAAAATCTCCTTCTTGTCCCTCTCAAGGTGGAATGCATCAAAATTTGAGGAATAAAGACACTGAAGATCTGTGCCTCACAATAACTGTACCTAATTATCATTTCAAAAAGTAGCTATATATCCATATAAACAGCAAGAAAACTGTGGCTAAATTCCAGTTACTCAAGGTTTTGCTCTCTCCCCCATGTTCCCTTTTCCCAAACTTCCAGAGCTATATTTCTCTTATATTCGTGTATATCTTTCTATTTTCTCCACATGAAACCTCAAAATGTGTGACTTTTATTGATTACTCCTGTTTCCATGGCTTAGCCTTAGCTTCCTGGAATACCATATTCTTGATAAACATATACTAATAAATTGTCTCAACTCAATCTATGTAGAGGAGTCTATAAAGAATAAATAAAGCCAAACTACATGAATTTAATTTTTTTAAAAAAGGATTTCCCTGGTAGTCCAGTGGTTAAGACTTAGAGTTTCCAGTGAAGGGGGTGTGGGTTCAATCCTTGGGCAAGGAACTAAGATCCCACATGCCGTGCAGCATGACCAAAAAGTAAATGAATGAATAAACAATAACATAAAAAATTTACCTTCTATCATACCCTCAAAATCCTTAAAAAGCAACAAGTTCAATCTGAAGGTGGCAAGACTTAATCTCAACATTCTAATTCTGATGCTAACTTCAGGAGAGGAGGAAAAAGAGTAGGAAAATGGAAGTGGAAGAAGGAAAAGATATCAGAACTACAATGAACCAGTTTATAAAGCAAAAAACTGTACCTTTCTTTTGTCTGCAAGTTGTGGGACACCCCCCCCCCTTTGCTACTAGTTATCTGTAACACTGTGTATCCTAGTAAATTTAAAGAAAAACATTCCTGTCTTAAATTCAGACTCCTGTAGTTATGACCAACCTAGATAGCACATTTAAAAGCAGAGACACTACTTTGCCAACAAAGGTCCGTCTAGTCAAGGCTATGGTTTTTCCAGTGGTCATGTATGGATGTGAGAGTTGGACTGTGAAGAAGGCTGAGAGCCGAAGAATTGATGCTTTTGAACTATGGTGTTGGAGAAGACTCTTGAGATTCCTTTGGACTGCAAGGAGATCCAACCCGTCCATTCTGAAGGAGATCAGCCCTGGGATTTCTTTGGAAGGAATGATGCTAAAGCTGAAGCTCCAGTACTTTGGCCACCTCATGCAAAGAGTTGACTCACTGGAAAAGACCCTGATGCTGGGAGGGATTGGGGGCAGGAGGAAAAGGGGACGACAGAGGATGAGATGGCTGGATGGCATCACTGACTCAATAGACATGAGTTGAGTGAACTCCGGGAGTTGGTGATAGACAGGGAGGCCTGGCTTGCTGCGATTCATGGGGTCACAAAGAGTCGGACACGACTGAGCGACTAAACTGAACTGAACTGATTCTTTTCCATTCTCATGTGTGTCACTTATGCGAGGTAAGACTGAAAAAGCTGTGAGAAAAATTCCAAAACCATCACATGAAAACCAGTCTTATCACTTTTCAGAATCACAACAAGCATCAACAAGTATTTTACTGAATGTTTATTACATTCCTGGCACTGTGCTGAGCAAAGGAAGACAAGCCTTGATCCTCTGGAAGCTTACAGTCTTAGTGGTGTGTGAAAGTCAGTCACTCAGTCATGTCCAGCTCTTTGCAGTCCCAAGCACTATACAGTCCATGGAATTCTCCAGGCCAGAATATTGGAGTAGGTAGCCTTTCCCTTCTCTAGGAGATCTTCCCAACCCAGGAACCAAACCCAGGTCTCTCACACTGCAGGCAGACTTTTTACCAGCTGAGCCACAAGCAAAGCCCAAGAATACTGGAGTGGGTAGCCTATCCCTTCTTCAGCGGATCTTCCCAACCCAGTAATCAAACTGGGGTCTCCTGCATCACAGGCGTATTCTTTACCAATTGAGCTATCAGGGAAGCCCACAGGCTAGTGGAGACACAAACAATTAAGCCAAGCACCTAACTGCAGGCACAATCTTGGGGAAGTACTAGGAGACAGAAAGACCTTATACAAAGAAGGATCCATTTAGAAATATCTCAGGAAATATGTACACTGACAAAAAAAAACCTGCCCAACTGCTAAGATTGCTTAATTAAGAATTTGTAAAGAACAAACAAAAACACATAATTTACAACATTTTAAAGTCCAACAAAAGATGAGTGACTAATCATAGTACATCTGTCTACTAGAATATTACAGAGCTGGTAAAAATATTTTCTAAGAATGTTACAAGCATACGGCAATGCTTGGGATATCATATTAAATTTATTCAATAAATATTTATATTTCTGTCCTATACCATGTAAAAAAGAAGACACCAGGAAGAAATGTCTCAAAATGATACCTGTGGTTATTATTAGGAAGTAAAATTACATGTCATTTTAAGAATATACTTTTCTGTATTTTCTGCAATGAACTTATATTACTTCATGCTGGGGAATTATTTAAATGTGGGGAGAAGTTATTTATAATAAAACAGCACTTTTAAGTTTGGAATAAAGTATCAACAGACAGAATTAAACAAATTAATATTTCAAATTTCATTGAATTTAAAGAGCTCTTAGCTGAATCAATCTGTTTTCCAAGACATTTTAAGTGAAGGAGGTGTATTCTTGAAGTTATCATAAATGTTCCTCAAGATCCGAGCTGGCTGTAGGCAAAATTTTGAAATACACCCTACTTGACTCTGACATCCTCTTCTCCTTTGCCTCTCCAATCCCTGGGGCAGTCTTCCTTGAAGCTGCAAAGTCAATACGATGCTCCACTATAGGACTCAATAATAACAACATGACAAATGTTTTTCAGATCACTAGTGGTAAGGAACCTGTCTGTCATTGTAGGAGACACAAGAGACATCAGTTCAATCCCTGGGATGGGAAGATCCCCTGGAATAAGAAAAGGCAACCCACTCCAGTATTCTTGCATGGAAAATTCCACGAACAGAAAAGCCTATCGGGCTACAGTCTATGAGGCTGCAAAGAGCTGGATACAATTGAGTGACTAAACACACAAAATTCTATTCTACATCGATTATAATAAAATCCCCCTTTCTCTAGGATAAGTATCTTAGGAGGATGGTAAAACGAAAGAAATCTGGGCAAACAATTTGTATTAATTTAGGAGATGTGAATTTGTAAAAGAAGGTTCATCAAAAACGATATAGTACAGAGAAAGAATAACTACTTCCCTGGAGATTGGGAAACTTATTTTTCCTAGATATGGCATTTAGTGTTCTTAGGAATATCTCTCCAATTTCTCTGAGCCTACTCTCTAATCTATCAAATGAAGAGACTGCACTACAACTTGTTAGTTCTAACATTATATAGTTAGTGACTGTTTAAATGACTCAAACTGGTTAAATATTTCATGTTTTAAAATGAAATGAGAAAAGAGTAGGGTAAAGAATTTGTGGCATGGAGTGCATTGCCATTTTCTTCAGTTAATAAATGAGTATGCATTCTCCACACCAGGTGAATGGAAAGGACTCCAGAATGCAGAGAAAAGCAGAGCCGTAAGATAAAAGTTGTATGGGCTCTTGAATGACCATGTGGAAGGCCAATCAACTTTCTCTAGATTGAAAAGTGAGAAAGAAACAAACTTTTATGTCAAACCACTTGGAACCTATATGCAGGTCAGGAAGCAACAGTTAGAACTGGACATGGAACAACAGACTGGTTTCAAATAGGAAAAGGAATACATCAAGGCTGTATACTGTCACCCTGCTTAATTAACTTATTTGCAGAGTACATCATGAGAAACGCTGGGCTGGAAGAAACTCAAGCTGGAATCAAGATTAACGGGAGAAATATCAATAGCCTCAGATATGCAGATGACACCACCCTTATGGCAGAAAGTGAAGAGGAACTAAAAAGCCTCTTGATGAAAGTGAAAGAGGAGAGTGAAAAAGTTGGCTTAAAGCTCAACATTCAGAAAACGAAGATCATGGCATCCGGTCCCATCACTTCATGGGAAATAGATGGGCAAACAGCAGAAACAGTGTCATACTTTATTGTTTTGGGCTCCAAAATCATTGCAGCCAGGAAATTAAAAGACACTTACTCCTTGGAAGGAAAGTTATGACCAACCTAGACAGCATATTCAAAAGCAGAGACATTACTTTGCCAACAAAGGTCCATCTAATCAAGGCTATGGTTTTTCCGGTAGTCATGTATGGATGTGAGAGTTGGACTGTGAAGAAATCTGAGCGCCGAAGAATTGATGCTTTTGAACTGTGGTGTTGGAGAAGACTCTTAAGAGTCCCTTGAATAGCAACAAAATCTAACCAGTCCATTCTAAAGGAGATCAGTCCTGGGATTTCTTTGGAAGGAATGATGCTAAAGCTGAAGCTTCGTACTTTGGCCACCTCGTGCGAAGAGTTGACTCACTGGAAAAGAGTGATGCTGGGAGGGATTGGGGGTAGGAGGAGAAGGGAATGACAGAGGATGAGATGACTGGATGGCATCACCGACTCGATGGATGTGAGTTTGAGGAAACTCCGGGAGTTGGTGACAGACAGGGAGGTTTGGCATGCTGCAATTCATGGGATCGCAGAGTCGGACACAACTGAGTGACTGAACGGAACTGAACTGCTACAGTAAGTCCTCAACAGTATAGAAAATTCAAAAGACACACATAAATAACAATAAAATTTGCTATCTTGTAGAAATTTACATTGTAAAGAGCTGAGACCATATTTAACCTTTTTATGTCCTATTGGTTTTCATATATAAATGAAATCCATGTTTCCAAAGATAAATGACAGTTATACCTCAGAACTTAGGAGCTAATAATTATTCCTTTGAACTTTTCCTAAATTAAAAATAAGGAATCATAAGTCTTTAGAATACAGAAAGTATAACATATTCCTCTCATCAAAGAATCCAGGATATGCTTATAACGAGAAAAAGAGAGCTCAATATTTTAACCCTGATGTTAATATGAATAGGCACTTCACTAAATAACAAGGTTATTCCTTTTAGGGGAAGGGCTCTTAGCTATAACTGAACATTTCATGGTGGAATGCTGAGACTATTTAAACAAAAGGAGGAAAATTGTCTTATCACAGAAATACTCTAACTTAACTATTTCTCAAGTAATTATTTTTATCCTTCAGTAGGTACATCTGCCTCCTATTGTCCTATCACTGCTGTAGCTCCAGTTAATTATACTCCTTTATGCTTACTTCACAAGAGTTATTTAGCAAGCTGTAATAATTAATTCAATAGGAAAAAAATTCTATAAGACCCAGTACCCATCACAGGATGTAGTTCTTTTCTGCAAAAATGAAGACAGTTCTAATAATAAGAGATATAAATCTGTCACTCAAAAATATTTTTAAAAAATTATATTTGGCATCTTCCTACCATCTTTAAATATTTTCATAGAGTGATTGCTTATGATTAAAAATATTTAACTGGTGATGCATATGGACTTCTGCTGACAGGGATTCTAAAACCTAACTATCAGTATTTAGGAACAGTACCATCAAGCTGAGGAAGTGCAGTCTTACATACTTGAGCTAAGTGTACTTTTTGAGAGGCCACCAAAAAACACACAAATGTATGTATATAATTTTTGTGTGCTATTCAACAGGATAATTGGTTTATAATTTTTAATATCAAGATATTTGACAAAAACAGCATTATAATCATTCACTGCTCCATCATGTGTGTAATGCTGATCTTCCCAAATAATACTTCCTACTTTCTTGTTTTATAAAATCACCTATGATGCTTCCTTTAATATAGCATGTTACTTACTACTGCTTTCTTTCCATCCTGTTTAAACAAGCCTCACATGTCACTCACATAAATATTAATATTTCCAAGTTATGTACCTGGTTCTCTGAAAAAGAGCTTAGCAGGGGGGGGGAAAGGGCACATCACTCAGACAATGGTCCCAACCCTCCTAAATAATCATATTCACCTTTCTTCCTAACATACTTCTGTAATTGCTGTAGTTTTGTGTTTAGATGATCACTTTTGCCTGTCTTGTTTCTATTTGACTTGAAGGTTCTCAAGAGTTTTCCTGGTATTCACAAAGCATTTATTGGAAGGGAGGCAGGGAATCAGAATATTACAGATTTTTAAAAAATCATATGAAGGCAGACAGATGTGGGTATCCCTCCTTTGAGTTGTACCATCTAAGCCTCAAGAAATTCCTCATCTATGAAATTAGAACCTCACAGGACCAATGTAAAGATCTGTTAAGATAAGGTAAATGAAGTACTTAGTTCAGTGCCTGTCTCTCAGCAAATTGTCAGATAATGTTGGAAATCATCCCATGTATATGCACAGAGCTTTCAAATAGCTTTGTACAGACTCCCTCCTAAATGTGAACAAACAAAGGATCATCTGAAGAAAGTTTCTAAAAGGCTAAGGGCTAAAAGAGAGAAAAAGAAACTTGAAAGAAACTGAAGACATTACATGAATATCCTTAGAAATACAAAAGATACTGTACTCATGAAATATATAAAATATAAAAAGAATATTTAAAGAATAGAAATCTGAATATTATGTTTTCCTTTTTCATTTAGCAAAGTAAAAGTTGAAGAGTTAAGATAAAATTGAGGAAATCTTCCAGATCTAGAATAAATAACAGAGATGTTAAGTGGGAGAGAAAAGACAAAAAATTTAGAACAACCTGGAGGTTAAAAGGACTGCCCCGGTGGCTCAGATAGTAAAGTGTCTGCCTGCAATGTGGGAGACCCGAGTTTGACCTCTAGGTTGGGAAGATTCCCTGGAGAAGGAAATAGCAACCCACTTTAGTACTCTTGCCTGGAAAATTGGTAGGCTCCTCAGTCCATGGGGTCGCAAAGAGTCGGACATGACTGAGCGAATGCACCTTCACTTTTCAGAGGTTAAAAGTCTAACTAATTCCCCAAGAGGACTATGAGAAGAGGTTGCAAGATGTCATCTATGTTACAGCCCTAGAAAGACACCATTCCAAAGTGGGCCAGGACATTGGAGGGCTCCAGGAGAAAAAGGAACTGATGAGTCGACAATGTTTTAAGTGTTTTGAAAGGAATACTGAGAGACTGACAGAAAAAATTTGAAATAATAATTATAGATATGGAGGCTTCCCTTGTGGCTGAGATGGTAAATAATCTGCCTGCAATTTGGGAGACCCAGGTTTGATCCCTGGGTCGGGAAGATCCCCTGGAGTAGGAAGTGGCAACCAACTCAGGTATTCTTGCCTGGAGAATTCCATGGACAAAGGAACCTGGAGGGCTACAGTCTATGAGGTCACAAAGAGTTGGACATGACTGTGGGACTAACACTTAATAATAGATACATGAGAAGAATGGGCAAAATGAAAAAAGCACACAAAAAAATTATCATGTCAAATTTTAACATAATAAGAATCTACAGAAACAAAATGTAATCATAATACCATAGGGCTCAACACAAACAATACAAGTCATAACAATGAATCTGATCTAGCTCTTCCAGAGCTGACTGGAGAACAGGAAGGATGGGGAAACAGAAGGGTAAGTGTGCTTCAGGGAGGAGGTGGGAGAAAGCTAAATCCTCACCTACCATATCAAGAAGCCAGCAGATAAAGTCTAAAGTCAAAAAGGTTAAAAGAAAACCTTGAAAGTATGTTGTTGAACAATGAAATACCACTTGACATACCCATCAGGAAGACTATAATCAGAAAGATAAATAATAACAAGTTTTTATCATATCTTCAAGATAAGATAAAACCAAAACCCTTACACACTGCTGGTGGGATTGTAAATAGTAAGGCTACTGTGCAAAACAGACTGGCAGTTCTTCAAAAAGTTAAACATATGGAAGAGGATAGAGAGCCCAGAAATGAATCCACACAATTAAATTCAGTTAATCTATGACAAAGGAGGCAAGAACATACAATGGAGAAAAGACAGTCTCTGCAACAAGGGGTGATGGGGTAAATGGACAGCTACATGTAAAAGCATGAAATTAGAACATTCTCATAACACCATATACAAAAATAAACTCAAAATGGATTCAAGACTTTAAGATCAGATATTACAGAAATCCTAGAGGAAAACACAGGCAAAACACTCCTGACAAAAATCATGGTAATAATTTTTTTGATTCATCTAAAGCAAAGAAACACAAAAGCAAAAGTAAATAAATGGGACCTAATTAAACTTAGAAGCTTTTACACAGCAAATGAAACCATGGAGAAACCAAAAAGACAACCTACTGAATGGGAGAAGATATCTGCAAATGATAAGACAGAAAACAGTTTAATACAACACACATAAACAGCTCATATTAAATATTAAAAAAAACTTAAAAAATGCACAGAAGAACTGAACGGACAGGTTTCTAAAGAAGAAATGCAGATAGCCAACTGGCACATGAAACGATGCTCAATATCACTCACTAATCACGGCATGGTTAGTTTCATTGAGTTAGACAAGGCTGCGGTCCCTGTGATTAGACTGATAGTTTTCTGTGATTATGGTTTCAGTGTGTCTGCCCTCTGATGCCCTCTTGCAACACCTACCATCTTACTTGGGTTTCTCTTACCTTGGATGTAGGATATCTCTTCAAAGCTGCTCCAGCAAAGCGCAGCCGCTGCTCCTTACCTTGGACGAGAGATATCTCCTCACCGCCACCCCGCCTGACCTTGACCCATAATCACAGAAAACTAGTGAATCTAATCACATGGACCACAGCCTTGTCTAACTCAATGAAACTAAGCCATGCCATGTGGGGCCACCCAAGACAGGCAGATCATGGTGGAGAGGTCTGACAGAATGTGGTCCACTGGAGAAGGGAATGGCAAATAACTTCAGTATTCTTGCCTTGAGAACCCCATGAACAGTATGAAAAGGCAAAATGATAGGCTACCAAAACAGGAACTCCCCAGGTCAGTAGGTACCCAATATGCTACTGGAGATAAGTGCAGAAATAATTCCAGAAAGAATGAAGGGATGCAGCCAAAGCAAAAACAGTACCCAGTTGTGGATATGACTGGTGATAAAAGCAAGGTCTGATGCTGTAAAGACCAGTATTGCATAGGAACCTGGAATGTCAGGTCCATGAATCAAGGCAAATTGGAAGTGGCCAAACAGGAGATGGCAAGAGTGAATGTCAACATTCTAGGAATCAGTGGAATGGGTGACTTTAACTCAGACGACCATTATATCTAGTACTGCACGCAAGAAACCCATAGAAGAAATGGAGTAGCCATCAGGGTCAACAAAATGAGTCTGAAATGCAGTACTTGGATGCGATCTCAAAAACGAGAGGATGATCTCTGTTCGTCTCCAAGGCAAACCATTCAATATCACGGTAATTCAAGTCTATGCCCCAACAAGTAACGCTAAAGAAGCTGAAGTTGAACGGTTCTATGCAGACCTACAAGACCTTTTAGAACTAACATCAAAAAAAGATGTCCTCTTCATTATAGGGGACTGGAATGCAAAAGTAGGAAGTCAAGAAACACCTGGAGTAACAGGCAAATTTGGCCTTGTAATACCAAATGAAGCAGACTAACGGCTAATAGAGTTTTGCCAAGAGAACGCACTGGTCATAGCAAACACCCTCTTCCAACAACACAGGAGAAGACTCTACACATGGACATCACCAGATGGTCAACACTGAAATCAGATTGATTATATTCTTTATAGCCAAAGATGGAGAAGCTCTATACAGTCAGCAAAAACAAGACCGGGAGCTGACTGTGGCTCAGGTCATGAACTCCTTATTGCCAAATTCAGACTTAAATTGAAGAAACTAGGGAAAACCACTAGACCAT
>SJXQ01005593.1:111409-140564 GCA_006408695.1 Aepyceros melampus | reverse complement strand
ACAGCCCACCAGGTTCCTCTGTCCATTAAATTCTCTGGCAAGAATACTGGAGTGGATAGCCATTCTCTTCTCCAGGGGACCTTCCCAATCCAGGAATCAAACCCAGGTCTCCTGCACTGAAGGCATATTCTTTACTGTCAGCCACCAGGGAAGCCCTGGGTGTTTTTTTGTTTTTCCTATGACTCAACTTAATCTCTTCCTCAAGCTCCTTTTTTTTTTTTCTAATGGTAGAAAATAACCTAATCACTTTCAGGTGTACTCAACCTTTTCAGATGAAGTTTCATCCCTTTCTGCTCCTTTCCTCATAGGGTGGCATCTAAGCTCTTGGGTGTTAACAAGGAGTCTTCTGGTTCTTGGTTGATGTCTAATAGTGCCAGGTCCTCTGATCCTCAAGCAAGGAGTCCTGTGAATCGGATTGCAAGGTGTCATCAGGGCATCATACTTTGTTTGCTAACATGGTCATTACTGCATTAGGCTTCTATCCTGCAGCATTCATACCAGTTTACACTAAGGCATCATCAGGCCTTCAGTGGCTCACTTTTCTCCCCATGCATTTTCTCCAGTGGTCTGGACACAGGAATGTTGGAGTCTTTCCTTGAGCCTATCAGAGGTCTATGCTGTCTGTCCCTGGTGCTCAAAAACTCTGAACCCTCCAGCAGTCATGCCGTGTTGGCCCAGGAATTTCTGCATGGCTGCTGTAGTCTAGACGCAAGGCTACCATATTCTAGGTGCCAGGCAGCACACAGATACAAATCCTCTCTTCTACACTCCAAACATATTTGGCTGTTCTGTCTCCTCCACCCAAATCACAAGCTCAGCCCAAGACAGGAAGTACAGGGCCCCATTGTAGGGAAGGTCTGATTAAGTCCTTCTTCTCTAGCCATTTTGTCCTCTGGACCAGGAAAATGTCTTCCAACAATGTTGGCCCAGGAATTTCTGCATGGCTACTGTAGTCTAGATGCAAGGCTACTATATTCTAGGTGCCAGGCAGCACACAGATACAAATCCTTTCTTCTACACTCCAAACATATTTGGCTGTTCTGTCTCCTCCACCCAAATCACAAGCTCAGCCCAAGACAGAAAGTACAGGGCCCCATTGTAGGGAAGGTCTGATTAAGTCCTTCTTCTCTAGCCATTTTGTCCTCTGGACCAGGAAAATGTCTTCCAACCAGTGACGGTGGGCCACGCTGGCTCCTCGTCTGTTATCAGTCTGTTCTTTGTTGAGGATGAGGCTTTATGCCTTGATCTCTTTGGCTTAACTTTTGAGACTGAAAACACCCTTTTCTATCACAAAAAGTCAGGCTCTGGAAAATTAAAAACCTTAACTTTCAAGACTATCATCTCAACACTGAGTTTTAAGAACCTATTTTAAAATTCTAAAACCTTGATTCTACCAGGAAAATGTCTTCCAACCAGTGACGGTGGGCCACGCTGGCTCCTCGTCTGTTATCACTCTGTTCTTTGTTGAGGATGAGGCTTTATGCCTTGATCCCTTTGGCTTAACTTTTGAGACTGAAAACACCCTTTTCTATCACAAAAAGTCAGGCTCTGGAAAATTAAAAGCCTTAACTTTCAAGACTATCATCTCAACACTGAGTTTTAAGAACCTATTTTAAAATCTAAAACCTTGATTCTTAGTTCTCTGCATTTGCCCCATGAATCCCTTCTAGAAGCAGTGCTTGTGGGTGACTGAATAAGGGCAAGTCACAGATACTGGTGTGCAACTGGGGAAACCTCAGTTAATATGTCTAAATTTTATGTGACATGTTCAGGAATATGCACTGCAAGTTCGTATGTCATGATTGAAAAAGATAAACAAATTAAATATTGATCACAAGGTGAACTGTTAAAATAAATTGTGTTACTTTATGTCTCTATCAGTGGAACTTAACTTGAGTTGAACTGACCCCAGGAATAACTATTTCCCTAACATGTTACCTAACGTGCTCTAGCTCCTTGGAAGAAAAGCTATGACCAATCTAGACAGCATATTAAAAAGTAGAGACATTACTTTGCCAACAAAGGTACATATAGTCAAGGCTATGGTTTTTCTGTAGTCATATATGGATGTATGATTTGGACCATAAAGAAAGCTGAGTGCTAAAGAATTGATGCTTTTGAACTGTGGTGCTGGAGAAGACTCTTGAGAATTCCTTGGACTGCAAGGAGATCAAACCCATCAATCCTAAAGGAAATAATCCCTGAATATTCATTAAAAGGACTGATGCTGAAGCTGAAACTCCAATACTTTGGCCACCTGATGCGAAGAACTGACTCATGAGAGAAGACCCTGATGCTGGGAAAGGTTGAAGGCAGGAGGAGAAGGGGATGGCAGAGGATCAGATGATTGGATGGCATCACCGATTCAATGGACATGAGTTTTGAGCAAGCTCCGGGAGTTGGTGATGGACAGGGAAGCCTGTCATGCTGCAGTCCATGGGTCACAAAGAGTCAGACATGACTAAGAAATTGAACTGAACTGAATACATCAGCACAATTGTACAAAAACTATTCTGTGTTTTCCCAAAGTTTTGTTTGTGCAGAGAGAAGACCCTGATGCTGGGAAAGGTTGAAGGCAGGAGGAGAAGGGGATGGCAGAGGATCAGATGATTGGATGGCATCACCGATTCAATGGACATGAGTTTTGAGCAAGCTCCGGGAGTTGGTGATGGACAGGGAAGCCTGTCATGCTGCAGTCCATGGGTCACAAAGAGTCAGACATGACTAAGAAATTGAACTGAACTGAATACATCAGCACAATTGTACAAAAACTATTCTGTGTTTTCCCAAAGTTTTGTTTGTGCTTTCAGTTGTAAGATTTGCATTTTGATTTCATGGTCTATAGAATATTATGCAACCACTAAAAGTTTAAGGATGAGGAATAGCTTTGTAGTGAATGGAAAGTTATCCACACTATGTTACTGGGGTTCATAAATAAATATAGGAATATGACATGTAACATAACTCCATTTTGGTTTATTTTTTCAGTTGATGTCTCTTTATCTACAAAGTTCATACAGGCACATGCACACACATGTGTACACACACACACATGCACACACCACCATAGTGGATGCTACTTTCCAGGAGTAGAAATGGGCAAACAAGCCTTAAGGTGAGGGCTTAATTGTCACATTTACTTTATACATTTCTTGTAGTGTTGGAGTTTTTTCAGTGAGCAAATACAACTTCTGTTTGTAGGATTCATATGTACCAAGACAAAAGCTCAGAGGGCATGCGAGAGCTTCCTTCGGAGGGGAACGGAGGTCGCGCCCTGGGTGGGGGCATGCTGCCTCACCCTTCCTCCGACTCCAGCTAAGGCAGTCTGCACTGCCCAGCTCGCCTCAGCTGTCTCGGGCTCCTGAAGAAGGCACAGACACAGGGCCGGACAGGCCTGCATCCAAAGTCTAATCCATAACTTGTTGGGTTTTTAGTCTTTTTGAATCATCATTAGTTCTTTCATAAAATAACACCTACCTCTCAAAAGAGGAGTAAATGAGATGTGTTGTATGAAGTGCCTGGTATAGAAGGTGCTCCATAAACAAGAAGAGGAGGAGGAAGTCAGAATGGAAGATATATAGCTAACCTTGGGGAGTAGGAGCCATGAGTGTCCCCCCAGGGTGGTTATTGATATGTTTAAATGCTCCATTGGTGCCTTACTCCTTTTTATTTTTTTCCTTCAACTTAGCAGCCCAAATCCACCCCAACTGAGCATCTGGAAAAGGAAGCAAGCAGGGTACACACACGGAGTGAGCTCTGCACCCATCCTCAAAAGGCACCTGCTCCAGGTGGTACGTGGGTGAGGGTGCTATGTTGCTGTGGGTGCTATAGATGGGAGGGAGGTGTCAAATACATGCAAAGCATATGCTGTGCTTTCCTTGGGTCAGTGGGATAATGGGTTTGCAGTTCCCTACCACGTATGAGAAGGAAGCAAGAAAGACAGGAGAACTTTATTTAGGAAGATCAGAGTTGAGGGTGAGTGATCAGAAATTCACTTATGAAACAGATGGCACAGGGCTTTCCTGGTGGCTCCGTGGTTAAGACGCTATGCTTCCAGGGCAAGGGTGGGCGGTGGGGTAGGGGGGATTCAATCACTGATCAGGGAACTAAGATCCCACATGCCATGTGAAGAGGCAAAAAGAAAAAGAAAAACAGATGGCACAAAATCATACTATAAGCCCGGGTAGAGGGCAAAACAGGGGAATGAAGAGGATGGTAAACAATGTCCATTCAGTTGTTGAAACTTCCTCTGGACTTAGTGAGATGTGATGCTCCCACTTCCGGGAATTGGAAACTTGAGCAGAGCATGTTTAGAGGCAGAGCTGGAAGGCAAAGGAAATCTAGGCCACCCCCACCCCCACCTGCCTTGACCTCTCACCCTAAAGACTCCGGAAGGGGAAAATCAATGGGCTCCCGAAGTGCAGGAGCCCGGGGTCCGGGGCTGGAATCTGACCCATGCAGAGTGTTTACTGATCTAAAGGCGGATAGGTTCAAATGAGCTCATCTTATCTTGAGAGGAAATTATGGAGCCCAGATCCACACAAAGCCACATTTTATTCAGTGAAAATTTACCTCCACCACCCGCCACCCCCCGCCACCTCCCACTCCACAATACACACTACATCACATGAAACATCTACCCTAATAACCCCACTTCTGAAGTTCAGTTCTGAAAGATCAATGAATGGGGAATTGTGAGCTTATAGAAAACCAAAAAAGTTATTTCAGAATATTTTACTTTTACCCCTCTTGCTGATTTGTATCCTCTTTTTTTCACCCCCCGCAGTTTGCAAATATTGACTGAGTTCAAGGGCAGCGATAGAAGGTCTAACTTCAGAGTTAGCATGAGGTGAAATACTTAAGATGGTGCAATCCTGTCCTCATGAAGAGCATATCAGATCCCAAGGTTGGTTATGGGCAGGTCTTGTCCCCTGCCCCAGTTGATATTTGTTTTATCAAGTCAGGGACTATTTTTGTCATCATTGTTAATCTCCCTCTTGCCAGATCTGTTTTGGCCGAGGGCATGCACTTGAGGTATGTTAGAAGAATGGAGTGCAGTATTATAGGAAAGAATTATCACTAATTCTGTCTGCCTACAGCTTCCTCAACCCTGTTCATCTGAGCTGAACTCACTAAGCAAACTTGTAGATGGAAAGTCCTACGAGTCCACGACCTGGTTCCAAGGAGTAGATTTTGAAGCTGAAAGAGCAAGAGAGCAGCATTCCCATGATACCTTTAGGTCTTCATTCTGTTGGAAAACGTCTGACTTGCCCATCAGGGGAGAGTTCAATAGAATATTTTGCCAATAAAGAAACACACTGCTAAATGGAAAGCTCCAACTCATTTAGACTCATCTTTGGCTTCAACACTACACAAATCTTAAGAATTCCTAAAGACCTGGCCTAAGTTTAACAGTTCTAACTGGAACTGAGAATGAACTGGTACTTCTGACCCATGGATTTTGGAGTTAAATAGACCCTGGCTCAAAGCTTAATTTGTCTGAGCCTCAGTTTCTTCCTATGTGAAAATATCATAACAATGCTCTCCTTGCAAGACAGCCATGAGGATTAAGTGTGGTATTGTATCTGAAAGCATTTAACACAGTGCCTGTTGCTTAAAATGGGATTAATACATTTTAGTCTCCTTCCTTCCGCTCGGCAACTCCAGCTGCTGGTGTATCCCCTTTCTCTGCTGCATACATTTGACATAATGGAATCAAGCCAATGACACTTGAGGGGATACCAACCCCATCAGAATGAATAGAGAGAAGAAAAGGTTAAACAATGTTCCGAACAGCCATATCCTCTTCTAAATGATATGAGTATAAACTGAGTGAGCTCCACTGACATTTGAAAGAATGCAAGTGTGTAAGTAAATCTGCAGTTGTGTGACTGCTTTCTAAACATGGACACTAAACAAAGAATTTCCCTGTGGAGACCTTTGTCTGGGGAGATTTTTAACCTACACAACATAGAGGCCATTGTATTCTTCCGTTGATACTAACGATGTAACTTGGTTACCCAGTAAACTAACTGATAAATCTTCTGGTTAGTTTGTTCCGAGGAGGGGTGACGTTCTTTCAGACTCATATAGCCTCAGCTGCTGTGTTCTACCTAGAGTTCCAACACTATCTCTTGTTTGAAAATATCGCATCTAAAAATTGTAGTAGATTATGTAACCCTTAGCTACTTCCTCTCTTAGCATTCTGGGAATGGCTGGAATCCACCAAACTATATCACCCTGTTGGGTATCCTGAGTTCTCCCAGGTGTCTCAGAGTAAACTTGCTTCCTAACCTTTAGATAAATCGCTATATGCAGAATAGATGGTCAAATGTGTATTTTGTATAAGCCAATCTTCAAAGGTTCTGCCAGCAATAATGACTTCCATATGCAATACAGTCAATTTTCCAGTGTACATGATCTGGGCAGAGGGAAGACTGATATGAACAACTGAGCACTGAAAGCATAATTGTGTTTGATTTTGGAGTGAAAACCCATCAGCTTTGAGAGGAAGTCACACAGTAACCCCTGAATCTGACCTCTGTTTCTCCTTCTTGGTAATTCCCAATATCACCAGAGCTGGATTTGAGAAAGGAATGGGAAGTGACTCAGTAAATATGTGGCCAATTAACATGTATTTTAATTATTTTTCTATCTGTAAACAATACATGACTAGAACAAAAAGTAGAAATAAAGTAACACTAAACTTACAAAATATTAGGGATAAGGCTAAAAATGGTACTATAAAGACATAATAAAGAAAGTTAGTTGCAGAGTCATGTCTGGCTCTTTGCGATCCCATGGACTGTAGCCCTCCAGGCTCCTCTGTCCATGGAATTCTCCAGGCAAGAGTACTGGAGTGGGTTGCCATTTCCTTCTGCAGGGGATCTTTCCGACCCAGAAATCGAACCCAGGTCTCTTGCATTGCAGGCAGATTCTTTACCAACTGAGCTACTAGGGAAGCCATTATAACAGCTTAAAGAAGATTTAAAGAAGACCTTAAAAAATTGAGTCAGACAATAATGATAAAAATAATAATGATAATAAGGTAACTAATATTTATTAAGTTCTTATAATGTGAGATGAATTATCTAGATGATTTCTTTAATGTCAGAAATTTTAAGAGGTGTTTGTACTATTATCCTCATTTATAAAAAAAGGAAACTGGGGGAACATAAAGATAAGATAACATTTTGAACAGAAAGATCCAAATTCTTATTTTTTATTTTTTCTAATTTGCTCAACAATTTTGTAAATTAATGCAATCAATTTACTCTATAAACTAATGCAGTCTCAATCAAATTTAGATGACTGTTAATGGAACTTAAACAATTTTAAAGTTCACCTGAAAAAGGAAATGCTAGTAAAAAAGAAAGCTGAGAAAGTATTCAAAAACAAAAAATATCAATTTTTAAAACTATTAAAATTATATTAAGGTGTAGTACAGTTGTTAGATGCACTCAAGGACTTACCACAGAGACAAGGACACAGAGGACACTCAATATTTTGAAAATTAAAGTATATTTCTATCTATTTTTTCTATGGCTTGCACCAATAGACACAGAAACAAAATCAAAGTTTACAGTAATTAAATACTATACTATTAACACAAGGATTAAAAAAAATAGTTCAAGAAAACAACAGACATATAGGAGCATAGGAATTTTGCCTATAATAAAGATCAATTTCAAATCAAGAGGAAAAGATAAATGATTCAACAAATAGCATGGGAAAATTTGCTAATGATATGGAAAAATCAATTAGAGTCCCATGTTATAACACATGAAAAAATAAAATACTGATTGATAGATAAAAGTTTGAAAACATATTCACCCAAATACAATGTGCACAAATACATGTGCACACATACACACGTAACACACACATGAACATTCTGGGAAAATAATTTTACCATCTTACTGTTTGGAAGATATTTTAAGCAAAACAAAACCCAGAAGCCATAAAGAAGTAAAATAAAAGATACAGCTAGATAAAGTTACATCTCACAAATGGATAAAGAAGAGATCAAGAAGATGGTGTGTGTGTGTGTGTGTGTGTGTGTGTATTACTCAGCCATTAAAAAAAAAAAAAAAAAAAAAAGGAATTTTGCCATTTGTAGTAACCTGGAAGGATTTCGAATGGATTATGCTAAATGAAATAAGCCAGACAGAGAAAGACAAATATTGTATACAGAATCTAAAAAAACATGACAAACTATTAAATATAACAAAAAGGAAGGTGACTCACAGATACAGAGAACTAGTGGTTACCAGAGGTGAGAGGAAGGGGAAGAGACAGTAAAGGGGTAGGGGATTTAAGAGGAATCGTGTGCAAAACTTCTGAAGTTGTAAGGCACTATAGGACTTAAAGTTGCTTTCATTAAATAAAAAAGTTTAAAAATTACATTTCAGAAATAATAACCAAAAAAGCACGAGAGAAGAGAAAACACATACACATACATATAGGCTATTAGCCTTACTATATTAAAAAAATCTATAAATGAATTAATAAATTGTACCACTCTTGGTAAAATGATCAAAGATCATGAATTGTCAAAATTCATGAAGCTAAAACTGAAGTGAAATGAAAGTGGCTATGAATATCTGAAAATATGCTTATCGGTATCAGTTCAGTCACTCAGTCATGTCCAACTCTTTGCAACCCCATGGACAGCAGCACAGCAGGCTTCCATGTCCATCATCAACTCCTGGAGTTTACTCAGACTCGTGTCCATTGACTTGGTGATGCCATCCAACCATCTCATCCTCTGTTGTCCACTTCTCCTCCTGCCTTCAATCTTTCCCAGCATCGGGGTCTTTTCCAAGGAGTCAGCCCTCCACATCAGGTGGCCAAAGTATTGGAGTTTTAGCTTCAGGATCAGTCCTTCCAGTGAATATTCCTTTAGGACTGATTTCCTTTAGGATGAACTAGTTGGATCTCCTTGCAGTCCATGGGACTCTCAAGAGTCTTCTCCAACACCACAGTTCAAAAGCATCAATTCTTCAGTGCTCCACTTTTTTTAAAGTCCAACTCTCACATCCATACATGACTACTGGAAAAACCATAGCTTTGACTCGACAGATCTTTGTTGGCAAAATAATGTCTCTGCTTTTCAACATGCTGTCTAGATTGGTCATAGCTTTTCTTCCAAGAAGCAAGCGTCTTTTATTAATTTCATGGCTGCAGTTACCATCTGCAGTGATTTTGGAGCCCAAGAAAATAGTCACTATTTTCATTGTTTGCTCATCTATTTCCCATGAAGTGATGGGACTGGATGCCATGATCTTAGTTTTTTGAATGTTGAGTTTTAAGCCAGCTTTTTCACTCTCCTCTTTCACTTTCATCAAGAGGCTCTTTAGTTCCTCTTTGCTTTCTGCCTTAAGGGTGGTGTCATCTGCGTATCTGAGGCTACTGATATTTCTTCTGGTAATCTCGATTTCAGCTTGTGCTTCATCCAGTCCAGCATTTCACATGATGTACTCTGCACAGAAGTTAAATAGGAAAGGGGACAATATAGAGCCTTGATGTACCCCTTTCCCAATTTGGAACCAGTCTTTTGTTCCATGTCCAGTTCTAGCTGTTGCTTCTTGACCTGCATACACATTTCTCAGGAGACAGTGAGGTGGTCTTGTATTCCCATCTCTTGAAGAATTTTCCACAGTTTGTTGTGATCCACACAGTCAAAGGCTTTAGTGTAGTCAAAATATGCTTAACTTCATTGGAAGTCAGAGAAATACAAATGTAAAAATAGTACCATTAAAAAAAAAAGTACCATTTTTGTCAATTAGATTAGAAAAATAATATTAATATTATCCTGTTTTGACAAGTACATAGGAAAATGGATACTCTCAAACATTATTGCAGGATTAAAGATAGTTCTTTTTAAGAGGACAAATTGACAGTAATTGTCAAAATTTAACACAATCTAATATTCTACATCTAACAAGCAAAAATATTCACAAAATATACTAAAGGTATAATAATCTTCATTAAAATATTATTTTCAAATGTGCAAAATAAAACCTCTCAGTATATGAATGATCAAACAAATTGTTTTATGTTTTTAAAAGTAAATTACTTTATATCCTTATATGGGATACTATAAAGTGCTTTTTTAAATGAGATAAATCTTTATATATCGACACTGAAAATTCTCCAAGGCAAATTACTAACTAAAGAGTGTAGAAGCAGAGTAATGTAGTACTATATTCTGTTAATTCCAAAATCATTTCATTCACATTTCAACACTTCTGACATTGTGAGGCATCATACAACCATGTGTCTAATAATTATAATAGGTAGCATTTTTTCCTTCTCAGTAAAACATAAAATGATGGCATGTCTTACAATTGATGCCTCTTAGACTCGATGAAATACAGTAAGTCATATAGTCCCACTTGTATTTAAAATTACATTTATCTATGTATCTAATAGAATGAGTAGTTGAAAACTTCACTGATGCCTTTCTGGTGTATTGATCCTAAAGGGAAATGAAGAAGGAGGAGGGAAAGAAGGAGGAAGGGAATTTTCTTCCTTTCCCTTTAAGGGCAATCAGGTCTTTATATTCTTGAACTTGGTTCATTTATTCCAGGGGACTTTACATGCCTTTAACCATCAAATCTATGGGTTGATAGCCCTACCCCACCCCCCAGAAAAAGGATGGAGTCTTTTCTGTCATAAAGGGAAGCAAAGGATATAGACCAACTCCACGCCCTGATGCCTCAGAGAAGATGTGAACTTAGGGTTTGGGTGAGGAGATGAGAAAGTCGCTTCCCTGAAGCGAAAGGATGGATGGAACTGCTACATGGCTGCCTGTGGAGGACGGAGCACTAAGCATACAGTGCTGAAGACAGAAGCAAACACATCTGCAACCACGCTTGTCATAGCAGGAGAGATGCCCCAGGAGACCCACCTGCCTTAGGAGCCACTAGTGTTATAAGCAAGAGGTGCTGAGTACAGAAGCAGGAGCGACTGAAGACCTAAGGTCTATCCTCAATCTTACTGGATAAGTCCTTGATCAACCTCTAGGGAGAGAGACAGTCCCCTCAGGTAATCCAGTTTAAATGTCCAGCTAGCTCTGCTGGATGGGTACTGGGGCACATTATAAAAGAAAATGTCTTATTACTGCTAGATTCTGAATGTTCTGGACCAATCTGTACCAGAGAGAGATAGATTAGATAGAAAATAGATAGATGATAGACTTTGTTGCTGTTCAGCCACTCAGTCCGACTTTTAGCAACCCCAAGCACTGCAGCATGCCAGGCTTCCCTGTTCATCACCAATGGCTGGAGCTTTCTCAAACTCGCATCCATTGAGTCGGTGATACCATCCAACCATCTTATCCTCTGATGTCCCCTTCTCCTCCTGCCTTCAATCTTTCCCAGCATCAGGGGCTTTTCTAATGAGGTGGCTCTTCCCATCGGGTGGCCAAAGTATAAAACGTGATCCACTGGAGAAAGGGATAGCAAACTACTTCAGCATTCTTGCCTTCAGAACCCCATGAACAGTATAAAAAGATGATAGCTAGGTAGAGAGATACAGAGATGATTGATAGATAGAAGATGATAGATATGATAGATAATTGATTGATAGAAAATAGATACAATAGATACAGATAAATGATAGATAAGAGATACTTGGAATTCAAGAGAAAAATGCAGGTATCTTTCATTTTCATTGCATATTCTTTTTATTATTTGAAAATTTTACAGCTTTATTACCTTCAAAATTTTAAAAGATTTCAAAAGAAATTTTTCTTAAACAACATAAGGTGCAAATCAGTATCTCTGTCTCAAAGTATACATTTGCTTATTTAACTTATATGTATTGAGCACACCTTATACACCCAATGGACTTCCCTGGTGGCTCAGATGGTAAAGCATCTGCCTGCAATACAGGAGACCTGAGTTTGATCCCTAGGTTGGGAAGATCCCCTGGAGAAGGAAATGGCAACCCACTCCAGTACTCTTGCCTGGAAAATCTCATGGATGGAGGAGCCTGGTAAGCTACAGTTCATGGGGTGACTTCACTTTCACTTTCTATATGCCCAACACTCAGCTTGGTTCAGGGAAGGCATGGATAAGACCAGGAGCTCATGGTCTACAAAATGCAAGCATGCCTGAAGAAAGTGCTTCTTCCTCTCTAGGCAAAATCGCAAGCCTCTTGCTTGTTGCTGCCCAGACTGAGCCAGCAGCAGCTGGGGCTTCCCCAACTCAGAACTTGAACTGGTGCATCCCAGAGGCCTTGAGGCTTTAGTTTTGCCTGAACTATGTGCTGTGGCCTCCACATGGTCTGTGGTAAACTGCTGTCTGGGAATCAGCTCCACAACTTCTCAAACAGCTGCTGAGAGTTGTCGGGGGCAGAGCACCTCTGAGGTCACAGCCAACCGATCTTCAGGCGTTCTTCTCTTTCATTCCTTCAACAAACATTTGTTCTGGGCTTCGTGGAAACAGTGATGAGTAAAGTAGGCGTAGTTCTTGTCCTAGAGGAGGCTGTACTCTAGGGCGAAGACAGGCAGGCCTTGAGATTGGAGGAACCAGGTAGCATTTGATAGCAGAGAAGACTGTGGCTCTGGAGTCAGGGAGCCAGAGGGAGGAAATTTCCAGAAGAGGAGGTTTTGATGGTGAGGATACTCTATTACACTGGGGGAGGAAAAACATGCAGCTGTTATTATTTTCTTCACTGACAGCTTCCCAGGTGGTGCTAGCGGCAAAGAACCTACATGCCGATGCAGGAGAGATGTAAAAGACAAGGGTTGGGAAGATCCCCTGGAGGAGGGCGTGGCAGCCCACTCCAGTATTCTTACCTGGAGAATCCCATGGACAGAGGAGTCTGGTGGGCTCTAATCCATAGAACTGCACAGAGTCAGACATGACCTAAGCAGTTTAGCACACACACATGACAGATAAAATCACATTATATTTAAGGAGAGAAGTGTCACTCTTGACTGATCTGCTCTATCCCTGATTATAACACCCTTCCCCCAAAATGTCTTTTCTTCAGTGAATGGTATCGTCATCCACTCATCTACTGGCCCAAGCCAAGAACCCAGAAGTCTTCTGTCTTTCTTCTCTCAAGTCCCACATCTCATCAACCATTATACGGCCGTCCATTCACATTCCTTATACCACTCAAATCCATTCACTTCTCCCTAGCTGCAGCTCTCTTTTTTCAATACTTTATTTTTTTGACTGTATCCAGCCTTAGTTGCAGCACGTGGACTTCTTTCTAGTTGTGGCCTGTGGACTCCAGAGCATGCAAGCTCAGTGCTTGTGGCGCATGGAATCAGTTGCCCTGAGGCATGTGAACTACCAGGGATTGAACCCACACCCCTGCACTGGAAGGTGGATTCTTAACGACTGGATCACCAGGGAAGTCCCTCTAGACACAATTCTTAACTCAGGTGCCCATCAACTCATCTCTGGTTCTACAATGGCAAGAAGGAAACAATATCAGGAGTGGCATTTTCACACCGGGTGTTTCCACCCCAACATGAATTCATTCTGTCGTACTGTGTGCAGAGTGATTTTTTGGAAGCATTCCTCTGCCCCTCTATTCAACATCTAGAGTTTTACCATTGCTCCAGAATAGAGTTCAAATTTTTCAGTGTGGCTCTTCACATACCTTACGATCTGTCCCTGGTTCATGAATTCATTCTGTCATACTGTGTGCAGAGTGATTTTTTGGAAGCATTCCTCTGCCCCTCTATTCAACATCTAGAGTTTTACCATTGCTCCAGAATAGAGTTCAGATTTTTCAGTGTGGCTCTTCACATACCTTACGATCTGTCCCTGGTTCCCTAGCTCTCCACTCCTGCTATCATGAAAGCTTCTTTTGTGCTGGTCCCCTTTCTTCCAATCTCATGGCAATCCTCCAAACTACTGCTGTAAGCAATCAATCTTTCTATACCATATCACTGGCATTTCCCAGATTATCACTAATCTGAGGCTCCCTTTCACTTCAGGATTATAGCCAATCCTCTTAGCTTGGCAGATAAGACCCCTTACGATATCACCCCTACCTTTTCCTTTTGCTGTATTTCCCACTGCTTCCTCCCTTCCCTCTAATTCTTCTTTTTTTCCCAATATGTATTTATTTTTAGCTGTGTCAGACCTTAGTTACAGCACACCAGCTAGTTGCTCTGCTGCATGTGGGATCTTAGTTCCCTGAGCAGGGATTGAACCTGCATACCCTGCATTGCAAAGGCAGTGCCAAAGAATGCTCAAACTACCGCACAATTGCACTCATCTCACACGCTAGGAAAGTAATGCTCAAAATTCTCCAAGCCAGGCTTCAGCAATACATGAACCGTGAACTCCCAGATGTTCAAGCTGGTTTTAGAAAAGGCAGAGGAACCAGAGATCAAATTGCCAACATCCACTGGATCATGGAAAAAGCAAGAGAGTTCCAGAAAAACATCTACTACTGCTTTATTGACTATGCCAAAGCCTTTGACTTGTGTGGATCACCACAAACTGCGGAAAATTCTGAAAGAGATGGGAATACCAGACCACCTGACCTGCCTCTTGAGAAATCTGCATGCAGGTCAGGAAGCAACAGTTAGAGCTGGACATGGGACAACAGACTGGTCCCAAATAGGAAAAGAAGTACATCAAGGCTGTATATTGTTACCCTGCTTATTTAACTTCTATGCAGAGTACATCATGAAAACGCTGGGCTGGAAGAAGCTGGAATCAAGATTACTGGGAGAAATATCAGTAACCTCAGATATGCAGATGACACCACCCTTATGGCAGAATGTAAAGAGGAACTAAAAAGCCTCTTGATGAAAGGAAAGAGGAGAGTGAAAAAGTTGACTTAAACCTCAACATTCAGAAAACGAAGATCATGGCATCCAATCCCATCACTTCATGGCAAATAAACGGGGAAACAGTGGAAACAGTGTCAGACTTTATTTGGGCGGGATTCCAAAATCACTGTGGATGGTGATTGCAGCCATGAAATTAAAAGACGCTTGCTCCTTGGAAGAAAAGTTATGACCAACTTGGACAGCATATTAAAAAGCAGAGACATTACTTTGCCAACCAAGGCCCATCTGGTCAAATCTATGGTTTTTCCAGTGGTCATGTAGGGATGTGAGAGTTGGACTATAAAGAAAGCTGAGCGCCGAAGAATTGATGCTTTTGGACTGTGGTGTTGGAGAAGACTCTTGAAAGACCCTTGGACTGCAAGGAGATCCAACTAGTCCATCCTAAAGGAGATCAGTCCTGGGTGTTCATTGGAAAGACTGATGCTGAAGCTGAAACTCCAATACTTTGGCCACCTTTTGCGAAGAGCTGACTCATTTGAAAAGACCCTGATGCTGGGAAAGATTGAAGGCAGGAGGAGAAGTGGACAACAGAGGATGAGATGGTTGGATGGCATCACCAAGTCAATGGCCACAAGTCTGAGTAAACTCCAGGAGTTGGTGATGGACTCTGAAGCCTGGCGTGCTGTGGTTCATGGGGTTGCAAAGAGTCAGACACAACTGAGCGACTGAGTGACCCTGCACTGGAAGGTGAATTCTTAACTACTAGACTTCCAGGGAAATCCCTTCCCTCTAATTCTTGCCCTTTATGTCCCTACAATACTGAATTTCCTGTAGACCACAAGTCTGAGTAAACTCCAGGAGTTGGTGATGGACTCTGAAGCCTGGCGTGCTGTGGTTCATGGGGTTGCAAAGAGTCAGACACAACTGAGCGACTGAGTGACCCTGCACTGGAAGGTGAATTCTTAACTACTAGACTTCCAGGGAAATCCCTTCCCTCTAATTCTTGCCCTTTATGTCCCTACAATACTGAATTTCCTGTAGTTCCCAATATATCCACTGTCGTTTCATGTCTCAGTACATTTGCACAGATATTCCCACTGCCTACATGGGTTTTTTTTTTTTGTTGTTGTTATTTGTGGCTTGAACTTTTTGTTGCTTTCTAAAACACGATTCAAATGTTGAATACAAAAACTTTTTTTTAAGTCGCTTAGTCGTATCTGACTCTTTGTGACCCCATGGACTATACAGTCAGTGGAATTCTCCAGGCCAGAAAACTGGAGTGGGTAGCCTTTTCCTTCTCAGGAGATCTTCCCAACCCAGGGATGGAACCCAGGTCTACCACATTGGAGGTGGATTCTTTACCAGCTAAGCCATAAGGGAAGCCCTATGAAAATCTAGAATAGTATTAATCCAAACTATCAACAAGCATAAGAATAAAGATTCCAATATGCACTGATTCAAAAGCTTATTTTCCATATAGTCTTTCTGAAAATTTTTCATGAGCTATATTCAAACAGAATGAAGCTAAAAAGCAAGGAAAGATGAAGATGTGGAATAAAGAGGAAGTAAAACAGTTATATGGAAGACAGGTTGACAATTGTGCAGCAAGCTTAGGGTATAATTAGTTTAAATTAGAACAGGAACTCAATAGCTGCAAGAAAGATGTCTTTAGAAAAGTTAGAAAGATTCTGCATGGTGGGCAGAATGAGTAAGAAAGCAAAAATATTTGTGAAATGATAGTGAAATTACGTTTCATCTCATAACAAGGAAAAAAGAAAATAACCAAGGGAAACTCTAAGAGAATCAAAAAATAAATTTAAAAAATTTTATGAAAGAGAAATTAAGGGAAAATAAAATGTGATTTTAAGCAATTGATAAATTATGTGAAGATAATGCATTTTAAATATATATATATTATGCCAACAATACCTAAAAAAATCTGGCATAGTGATATTGAAATCAGACAAAAAATCTGATAAAGAAATAAAAGGGGATTAAAAAAAGAATACTTTAGAATGAACTCTAGAAACATTCTCCCATAGTGATATAGAATCCATGCCAGAAGGTAAGTTTAATGAGGGCAGGCAACTTGTTTTACGTAATGCAGACAACTAAAACTGCCTGTGATGGGGCAGGGAGTCAATGGCTATTTAGTTAATGAATAATTTGAACCAGTCAAGAAGAAAATGTGCTCTTGACACTCAGCCTGGCTTAGCAATGCCCAGCACTTACATACCTTGATAGTATAAACGCTGTTTACCATTTGTTACCATTGAGGATCAGTACATGGACCTAAGAGAGTGAATTATAAGGTGGTTACAGAGAAGGATGTAAAGGTAAAGGCCTGAGCGGCCCAAGTCGAGAGATGGAGGGAGGGGAGAAGTAGGAATATTCATGCCCTCAGCTGTGACGCCCTCACAGTCTCACGATGACAGAAGTAGAATCAGAGATTTAAAGATGATATTTAAGGCTAAAAAGGTAACGAATAGCAAGACCAGGGGTACCCAAGAGCTATTATCAGACTTCTCTCCAGTATGTACAATAGCTCAATGAAACGAGCGAAATGATCTGACCCAGCCTCGTGGCCTGGAAATTTAAAAAATTTTATGAAAGAGAAATTAAGGGAAAATAAAATGTGATTTTAAGCAATTGATAAATTATGTGAAGATAATGCATTTTAAATATATATATATTATGCCAACAATACCTAAAAAAATCTGGCATAGTGATATTGAAATCAGACAAAAAATCTGATAAAGAAATAAAAGGGGATTAAAAAAAGAATACTTTAGAATGAACTCTAGAAACATTCTCCCATAGTGATATAGAATCCATGCCAGAAGGTAAGTTTAATGAGGGCAGGCAACTTGTTTTACGTAATGCAGACAACTAAAACTGCCTGTGATGGGGCAGGGAGTCAATGGCTATTTCGTTAATGAATAATTTGAACCAGTCAAGAAGAAAATGTGCTCTTGACACTCAGCCTGGCTTAGCAATGCCCAGCACTTACATACCTTGATAGTATAAACGCTGTTTACCATTTGTTACCATTGAGGATCAGTACATGGACCTAAGAGAGTGAATTATAAGGTGGTTACAGAGAAGGATGTAAAGGTAAAGGCCTGAGCGGCCCAAGTCGAGAGATGGAGGGAGGGGAGAAGTAGGAATATTCATGCCCTCAGCTGTGACGCCCTCACAGTCTCACGATGACAGAAGTAGAATCAGAGATTTAAAGATGATATTTAAGGCTAAAAAGGTAACGAATAGCAAGACCAGGGGTACCCAAGAGCTATTATCAGACTTCTCTCCAGTATGTACAATAGCTCAATGAAACGAGCGAAATGATCTGACCCAGCCTCGTGGCCTGGAAGACTATCTATACACAGGCAACTCCCAAATGTGTGGCTCAAGCTGGATAATCTCTCAGACTCCTACATCCAACTCTCTATTTAACATTTTGTCTCAGATGTCTGCTAAAAATTTCAAGTTTAACCAGCTGCTGCTCATGCTGCTAAGTCGCGTCAGTTGTGTCCGATCTGTGCAACCCCATAGACAGCAGCCCACCAGGCTCCCCTGTCCCTGGAATTCTCCAGGCAAGAACACTGGAGTGGGCTGCCATTTCCTTCTCCAACGCATGAAAGTGAAACGTGAAAGGGAAGTCGTTCAGTCGTGTCCGACTCATAATGCCCCCATGAATTACAGCCCACCAGGCCTATCAGTCCATCCATGGGACTTTCCAGGGAAGAGTACTGGAGTGGGTTGCCATTGCCTTCTCCAAGCCCAGCAGTGCCTTTAAAGAAATTCTCTCTTGAAACAATTAAGTAATTAAAAGCACTTCAAATCTTTACACAATTTCTAAGTGAAAGTGCAACGTTAAAGCACAACAAACGTGAAAATTTCTTTTTCTCCATCTCTGCTCCTTCTAAAATCTCCCACATGTCAGCATCAGCTCCCTGAAACCCACCCACTCTCAACTCCTACTTTTCACTTCCAACTTCTTCGAATCCTTGTGTAAACATTTTTCCACCCTCCCCAATCTCTTACAGGGCTTCCCTCTGTGAATAGTGAGGAATAATAAATGCATATATAGAATTACAGCATCCCAGGAATGGATCCAGCTACTTCACATATATTGACTCATTTAGTCTTCAAATCACCAAGGAAAGATAGCATTATTATATCCCATACATAAAGACATAGATGTAGAAGGCAATGATTTGCCCACGGTCACTCAGCTAGTAAGTGGAAAAATTGAGATTTAAACCTTGTCTGTCTGGCTCCAGAGCTTATGTTCTTAACTTCTACTTTATCTAGTTCATGAAACCCTTAGGTTTCTTTCTTTCATACTCCATATCATATGCTCATCACCTAGATTTTCCACAGCAAAGGAGATTCTGAGAGTTGCCTCTACAAGCAATAATTATTCCATGTTAGGAATCAGGGGAAAGAAAGAAAATTGAAAACACTCAAAATAAAAATTCCCCCCACACCACAGATAGTAATAAGGTTTGCCTCAATAGAAATAGGAAGAATAAAATGCATGGAAGAAAATGTATTCTGAAAACTATGGGAGTATACAAACTGGGAGTCATGAATTTCTCTGGATTAGAGGACCCCAGGATATGCTGTCTTGGAAGACCGCAACAGGCAACTACTCTTATCGGCTTGCAAGTTCCCTCAAGCACCATTAAAACTGCACCTGCTGGGAATGTAAACTGGTACAGCCGCTATGGAAAACAGCATAGAAGTTCCTCAAAAAACTAAAAATAGAACTACCATATGATTCAACAACCCCACTCCTGGGCATACACTATAATTCAAAAAGATACATGCACAGCTATGTCCAAAACAGCATTACTTACAGCAACCAAGACATGGGAACAACCTAAACGTCCATCAACAGATGAATGGATGAAGAAGATGTGCTATAGACATGCAGTGGAGTATTGCTCAGGAGTAAAAAATAAAGAAATAATGCCATTTTCAGCAACATAGGTGGACCTAGAGATCATCATACAGACACACAAAGACAAATACCATATAATATCACTTACATGGGCAATGTAAAATCTGACACAAATGAACATATGTACAAATCAGAAACAGACTCACAAATAAGAATAGACTTGTGGTTGCCAGAGGGAAGGAGAGGCAGGGGATGGAAGGAATGGGAGTTTGGGACCAGCAGATGAAGACTATTACATCTAGAATGGATAAAGAACAGGGTCCTAATATATGACACAGAGAAGTATAGTCAATATCCTGTAGTAAACTACAATGGAGGAGAATATATGAATCACTTTGCTGTATAGTAAAAATTAATACAACATTGTAAATCTACTTAACCTCAATAAGTAAATTAAAAAGAATTATACCTCTGCCTCCTAACTCCTATGAGTCCTTTAGTCTTTAGAGATGGCTGCATTCTCTTTATATTCCATGTGGTTGTCAATATCTGGGCGGTCTTTAAGATTCTTGTCCCTTGTGTACATGTCTTGTAAAGTTTCCTTACTTTGTATGTGGGCAGAACCTATAATATGATGAGTTATCACTCTCACTGTATGGCTCCATTATATGGCAAGATGATAGTACTTTGCAGATGTAATTATGGTCCCTAAGCAGTTGACTATGAGTTAATCAAAAGTGTTACTCTGAATGTACTTGGACTAATTAGGTGAGCTCTTAAAAGAGATTTTTCTGCTTGCTTTGTAAAAGTAAATGCCATGTTATGAACTGTTTGTTAAAGGGGGCCACATGGCAAGGACCCGATGGCAGCCTCTAGTAGTTGAAAATGGTGCCTAGTCAACAGCCAGCAAGAGAATAATGCCTTAAGTACTGTGATCACAGGGAACAGAATTCTGCCAACAGCTGGAGCACTTGGATGAGACTCTCAAGCCTTGCATGAGATCATAGTCCTAGCCACACTTTGATCTCAGCCTGGTAAGACTCTGAGCAGAGCATCCAGCTAACCCATACCAAGACTCCTACCACATGAAAACTCTGAGATGATACGTTTGTGTCAAATTTTTTCTATGAAAATTACTTTTACCGTGTGTAACTAAATGTGATTTATTCTCTATAACTTTACAAGGCTTTATAAATAAATCAGTTCCCAAATCATAAAACAATTTCAAACTTAAAATACACATATCAGTAGATATGCATTTCACTAAGGCTGCCAAATGCACTTGACTTTGCTTGATTCTCAAATGATGAGACATCCAGAAGCTCTGACAATGCTTCTTTGAGGTTCTCTTTCTCCACTATGGGGCTTCCCTTGCGGCTCAGCTGGTAAAGAATCCTCCTGCAATGCAGGAGACCTGGGTTTGATCCCTGGGTTGGGAAGATCCCCTGGAGAAGGGATAGGCTATCCACTCTAGTATTCTTGGGCTTCCCTTGTGGCTCAGATGGTAAAGAATCTGCCTGTAATGAGGGAGACTTGGGTTTGATCCCTGGGTTGGGAAGGTCCCCTGGAGAAGTGAAAGGCTACCCACCCCAATATTCTGGCCTGGAGAATTCCATGGACTGCATAGTCTATGGGGTCACAAAGAGTCAGACACAACTGGATGACTTTCACTTTCATTTTCTCCACTGTGGCAAGCGTGGTGGTTTTCTCTGGGCAGTTGAATTTGCAGATTGTCTTCTGAAGGCCACGAATCAATGGAGAGGATAATTCTCCTACCTGTCTCTACTTTAGTCTCCAAGTCTTTAACACCTTTGACTTCCAAGATATGAAGCTGTTACAATGCATTGTTCCTGGCCTTCAGTTTGCCAGGGCTTCTATAACTTTTTTTAAAAGTGTATAGCCTTCGTAACATTCAGTTATATTAGTGTTGCTAATTACTTCAATTTTTTTCTGAGTTCTAGAAGCATTTCAGACTCTTTTATCTTCCTTAAAGAATATATATGAAGGGGTGGAGTGGGGGATAGAGGGTGTTTCAAGAGGGAGGGGATATATGTATACATAGAGCTGATTCACATTGCTGTACAGCAGAAACTAAAGCAACATTATAAAGGCATTATCCTCTAATTAAAATAAAGAAATATATATATATGAAGATGATTTTCAGTGATTAGAGTGAAATGAGCAATGAAAGAACCAATGAGCCAATTTTTGTAACAGATATGTATCTCCCATCTTTCTGAGTTTTTGAAATGCTTTGCAGCTTTAGTGGACAGTTATTATCATCCGTTGGATCATGGAAAAAGCAAGAGAGTTCCAGAAAAGCATCTGTTTCTGCTTTCTTGACTATGCCAAAGCCTTTGACTGTGTGGATCACAATCAACTGTGGAAAATTCTGAAAGAATTTCCAGACCAGACCACCTGACCTGCCTCTTAAGAAATCTGTATGCAGGTCAGGAAGCAACAGAAATGGACATGGAACAACAGACTGATTCCAAATAGGAAAAGGAGTACGTCAAGGCTGTATATTGTCACCCTGCTTATTTAATTCTATGCAGAGTACATCATGAGAAACGCTGGACTGGAAGAAACACAAGCTGGAATCAAGATTGCCGGGAGAAATATCAGTCACCTCAGATATGCAGATGACACCACCTTTATGGCAGAAAGTGAAGAGGAAATAAAAAGCCTCTTGATGAAAGTGAAAGAGGAGAGTGAAAAAGTTAGCTTAAAGCTCAACATTCAGAAAACGAAGATCATGGCATCTGGTCCCATCACTTCATGGGAAATAGATGGGGAAACAGTGGAAAGTGTCAGGCTTTATTTTTCTGAGCTCCAAAATCACTGCAGATGGTGACTGCAGCCATGAAATTAAAAGACACTTACTCCTTGGAAGAAAAGTTATGACCAACCTAGATAGAATATTCAAAAGCAGAGATATTACTTTGCCGACTAAGGTCCGTCTAGTCAAGGCTATGGTTTTTCCTGTGGTCATGTATGGATGGAGAGTTGGACTGTGAAGAAGGCTGAGCACTGAAGAATTGGTGCATTTGAAGTGCGGTGTTGGAGAAGACTCTTGAGTGTTCCTTGGACTGCAAGGAGATCGAACCAGTCCATTCTGAAGGAGATCAGTCCTGGGATTTCTTTGGAAGGAATGATGCTAAAGCTGAAGCTCCACTACTTTGGCCACCTCATGCGACGAGTTGACTCATGGCAAAGAGTCTGATGCTGGGAGGGATTGAGGGCAGGAGGAGAAGGGGACGACCGAGGATGAGATGGCTGGATGGCATCACTGACTCGATGGGCGTGAGTCTGAGTGAACTACGGGAGTTGGTGATGGACAAGGAGGCCTGGCGTGCTGCGATTCATGGTGTCACAAAGAGTCGGACACGACTAAGCGACTGAACTGAACTATTATCTACGATACACAAGGCTCTTCTTTTAGTTTTGTTTGATCTCTACTAAACCTTAACAGTCTTTGGTTAATGTTCATTATATTCGGGAACTCAACAATTTCAGTCCATAACCACATACTTTTTTTTTTTTTTTTTTGGTAACTTTAAACCTTTTATTTTGTATTGGGATATAGCCAATTAACAATGTTGTGGTAGTTTCAAGTGAACAGATGGATACATGTATAACTATAACTTCGTAAGTGGTTTCTGGAGTTTTCTGAAAGGCTTTTGGACCATGTAATGATGAGTTGGTGTTTCTGTGGAAGAACAAAGCCTGTGGCTTCCACCATCTTGATGACGTTGTCATCATGAGTATTTTTAGCTTCATTTATTTGTTCCAAGAACTTTGATTAGTGTCTTCTATATGTTGATTTTAGGATAAGCGATGGTAAGTTCAGTTCAGTTCAGTTCAATCGCTCAGTCGAGTCTGACTCTTTGCGACCCCATGAATCGATGCACGCCAGGCCTCCCTGTCCATCACCAACTCCTGGAGTTCACCCAAACTTATGTGATGCACGCCAGGCCTCCCTGTCCATCACCAACTCCCGGAGTTCACCCAAACTCATGTGCATCGAGTTGGTGATGCCATCCAGCCATCTCATCCTCTGTTGTCCCTTTCTCCTCCTGCCCTCAATCTCTCCCAGCACCAGGGTCTTTTCCAATGAGTCAACTCTTCTCATGAGGTGGCCAAAGTATTGGATTTCAGCCTCAGCATCAGTCCTTCCAATGAACACCCAGGACTGATCTCCTTTAGGATGGCCTGATTGGATCTCCTTGCAGTCCAAGGAACTCTCAAGAGTCTTCTCCAGCACCACAGTTCAAAAGCACCAATTCTTTGGCACTCAGCTTTTTTTATAGTCCAACTCTCACATCCACACGTGACCACTGGAAAAACCATAGCCTTGACTAGACGGAACTTTGTTGGCAAAGCAATATCTCTGCTTTTTAATATGCTATCTAGGAGGGTAAGTAGGAGGCTCAAGAAATCCAAAACTTAAATTTAAATATATCTAATTGAAAAGCCCTCCTTGTGTCTGCGGAGAAGGCAATAGTACCCAACTCCAGTACTCTTGCCTGGAAAGTCCCATGGACTGAGGGGCCTGGTGGGCTGCAGTCCATGGGGTTGCGAAGAGTTGAACATGACTGAGAGGCTTCCCTTTCACTTTTCACTTTCATACACTGAAGAAGGAAATGGCAGCCCACTCCAGTGTTCTTGCCTGGAGAATCCCAGGGACGGGGGAGCCTGGTGGTTGCCGTCTATGGGGTTTGCACAGAGCCGGACACGACTGAAGCGACTCAGCAGCAGCAGCCTTGTGTCTCATATGCTTTGTCGTGTGCACTGTACCACTAAACGCATGATGGTTTGTTACCCAGTCATAGAAGGCAAATTCACACTAGCAATGGTGGTGTTGATACTGCGGGCCAGTAGGTTGTGTGGGCACCAGGTCACTTGCTCTTGTGAAAAACTGGTGGAGCCTAAGGTGTTATAGCTCCAGGGACACTGGCCAGGAGGCAGCAGAGCTGACTATTATGAGAGTCCTGTCTAGACCTGCTCAGGGTGCTGTGATTCTCTGAAGGAGGGTTTCGCAACCAGGAACTTGGGCAGGGAATGGGCTAGGTTTCTTAAGTACTTTGCAGAAATGACCGTGAAGAGGGAGAAATTCATGTGTATAACAAAATCTTGATCTGCTCAATTCAGTTCAGTCATGGTTCAGTCACTCAGTCATGTCCAACTCTTTGTGACCCTATGGATTGCAGCATGCCAGACTTCCCTGTCCATCACCAACTCCCAGAGCTTGATCAAGCTCATGTCCATTGAGTTAGTGATGCCATCCAACCATCTCTGGTTGTCCCCCTTTTCCTCCTGCCTTCAATCTTTCCCAGCATTAGGGTCTTTTCCAACAAGTCAGTTCTTCGCATCAAGTGGCCAAACTATTGGTGCTTCAACTTCAGCATCAGTCCTTCCAATGAGTCCTTCCACTGAGGGCCTTTACCAATGACTCAGTTCTGTGGTTTCTCTTACATCCAATAATCAAACATTGCAGTACACACAGGTTTTCCATGGCTGTAGAACAAATTACCACATATTTTGTGGTCTAAAGCAAGACAGATTCATCATCTCATAGTTTCTATGGGCAGAAATTTGGGCACGGACTAGCTGGGTGCTATCACCTTAATGGAGCCAGTTTTCCCCAAGAGCAGGACACAAAACTCAGGCCCACTTGGAAAAATTACTTGCATCTCCTTTCTTCAGAGATAGTTCCAGGCGAGGTGTTAGAAATGTTTTCCTCGGAGACGCTGACCAGCAATGTAGAGTGATGGTGATTTGCGGGGGAAGGGGTGAGGTGAATGCCTGATTGTATACATGCTCAGTCATATCTGACTCTTTGCAGCCCCACAGATCATAGTCTTCCAGGCTCCTCTGTCTGTGGAATTTCCCAGGCAAGAATACTAAAGTGGGTTGCCATTTCCTACTCCAGGGGATCTTCCTGACCCAGGGATCAAACCTATGTTTCCTGCGTTGGCAGGATTCTTTACCACTGTGCTACCTGGGAAGTCCACAAACTTGCATAGCTTTACTTAAAGCTTCTTACAGGGCCTGGGGAATGAGTAATATTTATTGGAATATTCAGAGAGAAGATCCACCAGCCTGGCTTGAAGCACCAATGCACCCTCCATTATGACTGTGTTATCTATGGAAGCCCCGGCCACGATGCCACACCAATCCTGACCGGCTGACTAGTCAGTCACTACCCCGCAGTGCACATGGCCTGAACCGAGAGCATCAACTTGCCAGCCACTGTACTTTACACTCTTGACATTCACATTGTCATCCTGGGAGCGCACAACCCAGAGAGACTCCTGGAGCAGGAGGGCCTGGTTATTCCTTTCTCATGGGTAAGTTCAAAAATCTGATTAATGATAGGATTTGAGAGCAAACCCAGCACTTCTCAAGGCTTGCCCAGGCTGCGGTCTGCGGCCACTGCTTTCCATTTTCCTCCATATTCTGGATAATCACTTAGTGTCTTGGGGTTCAATAAATTGATACCCAAACCACAGAAATCTCCCAAGCACTGCAGAGATTCTAGATGGAGGTGATCAGAGAAGGTTTCCCCTGCATCTTTCCCCTGCAGAAGGGCCAGCTTCGAACATGAAAGCCGCCTGGTCACTCAGGGTCCCACACTTCGGAGAGTGCCGTGTCTGCTTTGCTGCTCATCTGGTACTCTCCTGACATTCTTAATCATTTTTAAACAAAGGGCCACACATTTGCCTTCTGGTCAAAGCCCTGCAAATTATGTCACCAGTCCCATCTGCAGTCAAGATGCAGAGGGCTTTAACATACATTTGCGACTTGGAGAGATAATTAATCCCTTTCTTTAACTGGCTAATCTAACCCCAGGCATTTATTATAATTCAATGCCTTAGCAGCATTTTTTTAAAAATTATTTTATAATGGAGCATAGTTGATTAACAATGCTGTGTTTGTTTCAGGTGCATAGCAAAGTGAGTCAGTTATACATATATACGATCAGCTTTACCTTCACTAAAACCATGTCTGTTTCTTTAACCAGCTAACCAATAAAGCTAGCCAAAAGGAAGAGGTTTTTTGCAGGTGCAGTATGTAAAATATCATAGCATCTTATGCTATCCTATCGTGTGCCATACTGTCATAGCACCCTTCACCCCAGGAGGAGACCTGACAACTCCTCTCTGTACCCTCTTCCGCCTCCATCCTCAGTCCATCCAGAGTGGCTCTCTACCCACTCCACCATACTGCCATCCCTTAAAATCTCCTCCAACTCATTTTGGCACGCTGGTTCTTTCCCTCATCTCCCATGGCTCATCTGTGTTTATTAAATATTATTTGGCACATAGTGAGCTCTTCAAAACAAGAGGTTTGGATTGCAAGGGATGGGCAGTGGGCTTGCAAGCCTGCAGAAACAAGGCTGCACTGCCCTTACCTCCCTGTCTGTCCCCCCACCACACCGACACTGTAACACAGACCTGGGCATCACTGTGCTGAGAAAAGAAAGCAATAGACTCAGGAAAAGCTTTGGAAACTGGGCCTGGTAACTTACTTAGCCTTAAAAGCTTGGATTCTAAAGGAGTCTGGAATGGAGGCTGTTGAATCCACTTTCTTCTTTAACCAAGCATGTCTGTTCCCTGGCCCTACACTCAGGACTTCCATGGAGAAGGTTCTCTCATGGACCAGATCTGATGACACCCCAAGCTCAACGTCACTGGTCCTCCACAGTCCCTGGTTTAAAAAGGTGAAATAACCATTTGGAGGGCACACCTCTCCAGCCAGAGTGTCTGCTGGCCTCACATCATTTAATAAGCTCAATTTTGGATATCGTAGCATTTTTCTAGAACCTACATGGAAGGAAGTGGATTTCTGATTGAGAATCGCCAAGGCACAGGGTGATTTCTCCTTCCAACCTCAGATACCATACTTTCCCATTCTCAGACTTTGACAATGACAGTCACATGCCTGTCAACAGCACTTTCTAGTTTCCAAGACAATTTTCCAATCCAGCATCCTCTATGACCTCCTTGGCTTCTTCGAGAGATCAGAGGGACCAATGTTATCCCCATTGTACAGAAGAGACAGCTGAATCTCAAGCTGAGCTAGCAGCAACCTCAGCACGTGTGCGGCAGCACGTTAGAAGCTGTAACCTGGCTTCTGTTTAAAGGTCAAGTTCTCATTGCAAAGCATGAGCGATGAAATCTTTTTCCTTAGATGATGGGAACGTTGGCAGCCGCTTCCCAGTTTCCCCTAACTTTGGGCACGAGCCTGCCTTGGATGAGGCCATGCATTCTCTGAATGACACCGAGGATGGGAAAGGCGTGATGGCGAGGTGAGACAATTCACCGAAAGGAGAGAGGGCTTTTTAAGGCTGGAGTAAAAGAGGCTGGAGAGGGAGGCGGGGCATGGAAGAGCCAAGAGAGGCCCTGATTGAAAAGAAAAGGGGGAAATTATCCCAATTCTAGCACTGCTGGAAAATGGGAAAGTTATTGCTGCACAAAGACCCTCTCGAAGCGCCTGCCTTCCAAAATTTCTACTGCACTCTCTGCAGTTACTTGTGTATGGCAGAAGTAGCATCTTTGTATTATATGAACAGTCTGCTTCATAATCAAATACCATCTGTCGCTACATCTGAACTTGTTTTCAACATCTGTGCGTTCTGGTCTTAACAAAGCTTTAAAAACTAATTCAAAAACTTTCACAGATCACTGACTAAATATGTACATTGACCATCTTTCCACGTTGGTGTGCGGTGTGTCATCCATAGGTGCTTCCCTCTGCCTGGGCAGAGTGACGACATATACACTTGGAGGCTTTATTAAGCTTATTTCCTAATGGTCTTGGGTAGCCCAGTGCAAGAGGGGGACACTTGCTTCTGCACCAGAGGACCCATCGTATTCTTTCTTGGTGCCAACATGGTCCCTTTCTGCCAATGAGAAACCTGTAAGTTGATCAGCTACCATACCCCAATTACTCAAAATGACACTACAGATAAAATGGCAACCAAGGGGAGAATCAACTGCATGGCTTCTACGCGGCTAAAGTGTGTTTGAACAAATGGTGAAGTAAAACCATGAGAGCTCTCGGGAGGATAAGGACGCTGTTACTTTGCACATGCTTCAGAAATGTGAAGTACATCTTTACAGAACTTTTGGCCAACCCCCTGGCAGATGTTGACCAGTTTTGCTTATGTATACATCAGTTGCAGAACACTAAAACAGAGATTGGAAATTTTAATTTAGTCAAGGCAGTTGGGCTAAAATGATGGCTTTTGTTGAAGCCATTAAATAGAGCTGCCTAATGAAGTACAGAGCAGGGCTGGCAAACAGAGCCGTGGTAGGAGGCAATGGCTTTCAAGCAGGAGAGAGGGAAGGCAGCGGCCGATCGGGCCTCAGAGTGCTGGGCAGCAGGGCATCCTCGGGCAGAGGAAGGCGTGGGGAGTCGGGGCAGGGGGAAGGGGGGCTGGAGCCACGAGCAGAGGGGTGTCTGTCCACAACACT
>SJXQ01005593.1:9539-111201 GCA_006408695.1 Aepyceros melampus | reverse complement strand
TATCAGCACGTGCGTGTGTCTGTGTATGCGAGTGCCTGTGTGTATGTAAGGGGGCAAGTGACAGTTTTCTCTGGGAAAGCTTCTTTTAAGTTCCAGCTGCCCGTTTGCAAGGGGCCAGGAGGGAAGTGTGGTGTAGTGAGCAGGCGCACAGCCTCTTGAAGGTGGCTCGGGTGAGTCTGAATCAGGGAGATGGAAGGGTGGTGGCAAGCTGTGAGGCTGGGGAGCTCGTGGGAGGGCTGGGAGGCTGCCAGGTTAATGAGTCCGGGGATTGATTCTGCTGCTTCAGTACACTTGTCCTTCCCATGGCTGCCTGACCGCAAGGAGCTATTAGGTGTGCCCGAGAGATTCTTCCTTTCCCACTCAGGGTCAGGACAGGCAGAGCAAAGATGACCTCGGGATTGATAGAAACCCACTTTAGCGCAATGGGGCTGATGGATCACTGTTTAGAGAATTGGACATTGACTTCTTACACAGTGGTGAATACATTAAAAGCAGTGGGCTCTGTTTAGTTGCTCAGTCATGTCCAACTCTTTGTGACCCTATGGACTGTAGCCCACCAAGCTCCTCTGTCCATGGGGATTCTCCAGGCAAGAATACTGGAGTGGGCTGCCATGCCCTCCTCCAGGGGATCTTCCCAACCCAGGGATTGAACCCGGGTCTCCCACAGTGCAGGGGGATTCTTTACCATCTGGTAGGCTGTGTTTACTCTTTTCTTGTTTTAGTGGGAATTTTTGCCATGTGATCACTTAATACTCTAGTAGTCATGAATATTTTAAAAGAACAAACAATACTATATTAAGGGAAGACAACTATTATTTATTAAGTATAATTATTTTCAGTATGTAAATAAGTGAAATTATCTTCAGTAAAAAACCATTATCGGCCAGGTATTACAAGAAATAGAAGGAGAAACAGTCCTTGTCCCCCTTGTAGGGAACAGCATGAAACAGAAGTGTATCTTCATCAAACAACTTCTATTTTAAAAACCACCAGAGGAACTAGTTGATAATTGTTTCAAATGATGTCTGTTGGATATTTGCCAGGAGGAGGATCAGACTTCTAATTCTTCAAGTGAAGTTAGCAAAAGCTCAAGATTAAGCCCTGAAAGTTCTGTGTTCCAGAACATCTTCCCACTCAAGAGTGAGGAACCTGCTCTGACCCGAGCATTCTGTAATGTTAATTCTTTACACAGGTGATGCTTAATGGACATAGTGAGCATTCTGACACATACTGTTAGCTCCAATTAATTCTAAATCTTTCATAATTATAGAGATATATCAATCCCACCCACTGAAATATGCAAAAGTCAGTTCTGTTGGGTTAAGGAATATTCACGTTTCACTCAGGTAAATATTGAAATCAGTTTGTTTTTTTTTTTAAATCAGTTTTTAAATCAGTTTGTTTCTCGGCCTGAGGGAACCGAGAGAGTTCTGACTGGGACGTGGAAACCAGCATGGAATTCAATATTTCCTAAAATATTTCTATTTCAGACTGCAAGAGTAGATTCTTCCCTCCCCGCCCCACAGGTGATTGCAATTTGTCTGTAATATTATCTCCACTGCTTCAGTTAAATATCCAGATTCATCTCCAACGGAACACATTTCTAGGAGGCAGGGAGATGGGGAAAGAAGGAGAATTCCAATGAGATGCTGCATATATTTTGTATGTGCTAAAGAGAGAGCAGCAGATGCAATTTTGAAAGCCAAATTATTTGGAGGGGGGTGAGAAGAAAAATCAGAACCCAGTTGACATTGCTGATCACCCTGATGTACAGTTTCCAGCTCATTTCTTTTTCCTAGGATGTAGTGTCAGTAAATGGCACTGCTCTTAATGGTCTGCCAGTATTACTGTGAGAACTCTCCATCCTTTCTGCTGGGGCTTTGCTATAACTTGGCAATTTGTAAGCACATTGGGCTGAAGCGTGGCACACACATTGTCAGTCCAGATGCAATTTTCTGTTGCAATTACCAAAAATGAAATCAAAGAAGCTGCTTGGGATTTTAGCTGATGAGGACCTTAGTGGAAAAGGAATATTTGTACTGCTTTTTCTTACTCCATGTTTTTTAGTCCTTGATTTTGTTCAGATTTATTTGGGGCTATCCTCATCTTAGAAAAACTAAAGTTTAAACACTTCTGTTAAAATCAAGGTCACTTCCATTACAGAATACATCTTTGCGATGGCACAAATGTGGTTTAAATATGCTTTTTGCTGCTAGGTGAGGGCAGCATGCGTATGGTCTGCCCAGGGCTAAAATCATTAGCTTCCTCTCAGCCACTGCAAAGCTCTACCCACTGCTGTGCTGTTCTTCCTCAAGTCTCATGGGATTCTCTGAGCACCTTACATTTTAGTCTGTGTTGATTCACTGGGGGACAGGGACCACATCTAAGCAAACCATTGTGTACAAGGTCTCATATGTAACCCCTCTGTATACATCAATGTGTAACTCTTGAATGAACAGTAATGTTTCTTTAACAACTGACTTGGATTTCTCAACTGAATCCTACAATTTCTACGACCTTGTAGATTGGAAGACACACGATTCATAAAAAGCATGTATTGACTGCAATACTAAAGGAGGGACCACTGGAACCATCAGTAGCTTAGTGAAGACTCATGGATTCAGAGAAGGAAAAATGTTCATGACTTCAATAATGTAGACCATGCCATAGAAATGGAGTTGGTCTTCAAAGATAAAACTCTGGCTTTATGGCAAAGTCGGTTTTTCTCAAACTAAGGATGAAAAACTCCAAGAAATGAATAGAAACTGACTTCCAAGGGAGCAGCACGTAGTGATTATTGGCTGGAAGAACTAGGGGCCCCCCAAAATGGGCTGTGAGATGAGATCGGGCTCACTACCACCAGAGCTCCCCCCCAAGTCGAGAGCCGCCATTATCACTGATGTGCCGTCTGCTTAAGACAAACGATCAGGGTCCTGCTTGAATCCCAGGAAAACTTCAGTGTCACAAAGACCCTTCCATTAGGGACATACCCAGTTTTTCATTGTTTCACCATCTTCTCTTTACTCTGTTCTGTTCTTCCAAAACAGAAAAGAAGAAAGGAAAGGGAGGCAGACGATGGAAGGAAGAAAGAAAGGGAGAAGGTGAAGAAAGGAAGGAAAAGAAAGAAAATCTAGGAACTCTTGCACATACTCAGGAGCTTCCATTTGCTTTCTGATTTCACAGATGGCTCCTCCCGTCACCTTGTTCTCTGACGTGCTGAGCGGTGATGCATTTGAGGCATAGCAGAAAGAGAAAAACCTTGGCCCTGCTGACAAGACACACCACAGCATCTGGGGTGCTCCTCAGAGACCCGTGGTCAGGCTAACCTGGCCTCACTTTGCTGAGCTTGCAGAACCTAGAGGATGAGGTCACATTTGGCCATGACTATAAATAGACATCAGTGACAACTAAAACCAAAAGGGAGCTTTGCCTCTGATTTTTTAACAGGCTGATAACTCTGAACAAAGGCATTGGTCATCCATCATTATCTAGAAATCTTGAGAAGAGCAAAACAATCTGGAAAGTAATATTTGTCCCCTTCTTTCTTTTGCTTCTCTGGGCTTCCCTGGTGGCTCAGACAGTAAAGAACTCGCCTGCAATGCAGGAGACCTGGGTTGAATCCCTGGGTCGGGAAGATTCCCTGGAGGAGGGCATGCCAACCCACTCTAGTCTTCTTGCCTGGAGAATCCCCATGGACAGAGAATCCCTATGCAGCCTGGTAGGCTGCAGTCCATGGGGTCTCAAAGAGTCATACATGACTGAGCGACTAAGCACAGCACAACACAGCAAAGTCCTTTGGTCTGAGAAAGATAGCCTTTGGATTCAAATACCAAGATGAGGAAGGATTCTGAGGAATTCCCCCTTGCCTGGGATTCCCTAAGAAAAAGTATCCAACCATTCTCTTCCAGCAAATGGAATCCTGATCCATTTTGAAGCCGCCCAATGACTGTATCACAGAAGCAACTTTAGATAATACACCATCGATTCACAGCGAGACCTAACATGGCAGTCTGCAGCAAACCCCTCCTCCTGCCCTCGGCGTTACTTAGATTTCACATAACTCATTGTCTCCTGAGAGCCCACCCTTACTACCACCTTAGCAGGGCTGAACAAGAGTAAAATAGCCTCCCTCGCTTTCAACCACAGCCTGTAAGAACCAGGGTCCAGCCATCTGCAGCACCTGTTCGTAGACAACTCAGTGGAGGTATCTATCTTCCTAATCACAAAGATAATTCACACAGGGAGGCAAGGTTCTTCCATTTTATGGAGTGGCGGGACAGGCTGCCTGGGAGCCAGCCTTCCCCTTCCCAGAAGCACAAGCTGCTGCTCCCTGAGCCTCTGAGCCCCCTTGCATCGGAACAGCAGGGTCAGCATGCTTTGGCGAGAAAACGGGAGCCCCAGCCCTGAGTTCTAACATTAATAACAGGATCCGAGCAAAGTCTGTTCAGTCAGAAAATGCAAGTAAAACTCTAAAAAAACTGCCATCTGGACCAGGGAAACATGTCATCTTTCAGACTATGCATAGCATCAGTGTTTTTCTTTGCACAAATTTAGCACTCTGCCCCCCATCTCCCCGGCTGCCTCACCCCCCATTCCGTCACAACCTCCCCCATCACCCTCTCCACAGCTCTGTCATTTGAGAAGCCCCGTCTTCACTTTTCTTTGTATTTAATTTTTCATATCATTCACAGGACATATCACATATTTGTTGTGATGTATTCAATACCCATCCCTCCTCTGACTTTGGAAAAGGCTATCACCTTCCCCTCCTGCTCTGGGACAATCTGCCAAGTCCGCAGTTTGTGATTTTTGTCGTAATCCATGTGCTGAAACAGTCAGGAGAGACTGTCTCAAGATACTTCAGGTCCCCAAAGCTGCCTTCCACCCTCTCTCTGCCCACTCAGGTTTAATTCCAAGGAGGCAGCAGGGTAAGCCTGGGCTGAGGGCCATGTGCTGTGACCTTGGTGAGAATAAGAAGCTCACTCTTTTCTTCTCATCTATCCACTAGGAAACAAGATATTTGGATTTGCTAAAAATGTATAAAACTATATTTAAAATTTGCCCTAATATGCTGGGGACACAAATATAAGAAAATAAAATTCTGCCACTTCTTTTATTAAAAAAAAGCATAACCACTTTTTATTGAAGTATAGTTAATTTACAACGTTGTGGTTGTTTCGGGTATACAGGAAAGTGACTTAGTCTATGTATTCTTTTTCAGATTCTTTTCCATTATATGTTATCACAAGACATTGAATATAGTTCCCTCTGCTATATAGTAGGTCCTTGGTGGTTATCTATTTTATATATAGTAGTGTGTATATGTAGAATCCCAGGGAGGAGGGAGCCTGGTGGGCTGCCATCTCTGGGGCTGCACAGAGTGGGACACGACTGAAGCAACTTTGCAGCAGCAGTGTGTGTATGTAGAAGGCAATGGCACCCCACTCCAGTACTCTTGCCTGGAAAATCTCATGGACGGAGGAGCATGATGGACTGCAGTCCACGGGGTCACTAAGAGTCTGACACAACTGAGCGACCTCACTTTTATTTTTCACTTTCATGCATTGGAGAAGGATATGGGAACCCATTCCAGTGTTCTTGCCTGGGGAATCCCAGGGACGGAGGAGCCTGGTGGGCTGCCGTCTATGGGGTCACACAGAGTCGGACACGACTGAAGCAACTTAGCAGCAGCAGCAGCAGTGTGTGTATGTGTTAATCCCAAACCCCTAATTTATCTCCACCACCCACTCCACTAGCCCCTCTGATAATCATTTTTGTTTTCTATGTCTGAGTTTATTTCTGTTTGTAAATAAGTTCATTTATATCATTTTTTTAAGATTCCATGTATCATGCAATGTTTGTCTGACTTACTTCATTTAATATCATCATCTTTAGGTCCATCCGTGTTGCTTCAAATTATGCCATTGGCTTTTAGTCATGATGGGTATTGGCTCCATCTCCAAATGGCAAAATATTTATATTTAGAGTGAGTGAGTGAGAGAGGCAAAGAGAGAGACAGAAAGAGGGTAGGATGGAGAGACAGAGAAATGAGAACACTCAAAACTACTGAGGTAGGCCAGTTACCATTCCCAGTTAAAGATCGTAAAGAACCACATGGGAAGAGGAACCCATATTCAGATGTCAGTACATTTTTATGAGCATCGGCCATGTGCAAAGTCCTACTGGGTAAACCAAAAAGGATAAGACTCAGTCTGTCCCTTACAAAAGACCTAGGTGATGCTCATTACAAGCCAGCATAGAAACTAGGGACCAAGACAAGCCTTTTTTGTTTCAGGTATCACCTTCTCCCTTGCTCTTTACTATAGAGGCACATGTTTTAGCCCTCTTACTGGAAGATAAACTCCTTGAAGGCAAAATCCATCATAACTTTAACCTAGATGGAAGGGACCAAGAGGAAATGGATTCCCAGTGAATTCAGATGAACGAATGGTCACCTGGAATGGACAAGCTCATCAGGCAAGTCAAGTCACTCTCTGTGATCCTACAGAGGGGATGTCAGGGGGAGAACACTCAGGAATTCCATCCACTATAGTTCCTGCATCCCTCTGTCGGCAGCTATAAAATTAATGACATCCACCGCCACCCCACTACACACAGTCCCCTCAGGGCTGTATACACAAAATAACACTTGGGGGCAAGGCAAGATCATGATGGACAAACTCAAGTCTTCTGCATACAGTTGGCACTCCACATCTGCAGATTCTGCATCTTCAGATTCCACCAGCTGGAAGGTTAAAAATATTTGGAAAAAAAATTCAGAAATTTCCAAAAAGCAAAACCTAGCATCCCATGCTGGCAACTATTTACATATCATTTACATTGTGTTTACAGTGATTTACACAGTATTTACGTCGTAGTAGCTAGTCCTAAAGGAGATCAGTCCTGGCTGTTCATTGGTAGGACTGATTTTAAAGCTGAAACTCCAATACTTTGGCCACCTGATGTGAAGAGTTGACTCATTTGAAAAGACCCTGATGCCAGGAAAGAGTGAAGGCAGGAGGAGAAGGGAATGACACCGGATGAAATGGTTGGATGGCATCACCGACTCAACGGACATGGGTTTGGGTGAACTCTGGGAGTTGGTGATGGACAGGGAGGCCTGGCATGCTGCTGTTCATGGGGTCAGACATGACGAGCGACTGAACTGAACTGAACTGAACTCAAATATGATTTAAAGCATGTGCATAGACTGTGGGCTAGCACTACACCATTTGACATAAGGGACTTTGAGCATCCACAGATTTGGTATTCTCAGGGATCCTGGCACTACTCTTTCAAGAATACCAGGGGACAACTACTCCCCAAACAGGTTTACAATCCATTCTAAGCCTTTGACCTAGATGAATCTTCGCTGGGACTTGTATTCCTCAGCCATGCTCCTTTCTGCCAAGTTGTTAGAAACAGAATCTCATTATCTCAAGATCTTCTTCTTCTTTTCCTGCTAAAAGTCACTTCTCTTCATTTCTCCACACAGGGTATCCAAAAATCAGCCCCACTACTGGCTCTGATCTTGGGCAGGTCACTCAGCCAGTCCGTGTCTCCATCTTCCCCTTTTCTAAAATGAGAGAAACACCGACCAGCACTCTTACTTCCACAGCAGGAATTAGGGCCACTCAAAGGAGGCAAAATTATGTGAATGCAGAGCAAAACTGTAAAAATGTTTTCCAAATGAGAGGTGCTACTCTTATCCCGGGCTGTCCAAGGATTTATTTTGTGAAATTGAGACTTTCCCTTGACATTTGTGGGTCTTTGTTTTGCCCACCTATCAAGGCAGACATTTGCTTTGAGATCTTGAGCAAAAGATACTGTCGTACTACAAATTACCGTGATCTAATTAGGCCTCCCTCCATAAATCTGTCATTTGCAAGCCATTCAGGCCTGCTCAGCCCAGCCCTTGATTTAAACTGCTCCAGGAGTCTAGCTGAAGATGTGTCCAGGACAGAATCCAACACAATATTCTGGTCTCCTCCCACTGCTCCCTTGAGGATGGGTTGCTCACCAATTTTGGCCACAATCACAGTTATGTAGAAGAGAGATTCATTATAGTTTGGGCATAGATCTTAACCAATGCCCATGCAACCTCGTGACAACATTATTTAGCATTCAGATTGGATGTGAGCTCTTATTGGGAAAAGAATATTGCGGAAGATTAGTGTGCCTGGTCCTTGAAGCAAAGAGAGACAAATAGGAAAGAAGCATATTTTCTCTGTTGAATTGACAGGTGTGTGCAGCATCTCCTAAGTATGATGGATACTTTGAAATGACATATAAAACAGAGCTATGGTTTTTTAAAAAAATTGCTGGTGCTGGCCAAATCAAATAATGTCCATTCCTGGTTGTTCTGGCTGAAGAAGATAAAAAAAGAGGTATGGAAAATTCAAAGCAACTGGTAATCTAAAACTCATTTATACTGGGCTTTAGAATGTGTGTTTATACTTATCTGATGATGGGTGTCGCCGAGGTTCTGGGAATCCTTCCGTACCAACGTAGCAATACCACTGTGTCCTCCCCCTGGAAAATCTGGGAAGCAGGAAAACTCCCCATCTTTCCTCTTCACACCTCCTTCCCCGCTACTGATATTTCAGCTTTGCTAACCTTGCCCCACCCTCCACAAACACACTCCCACAGTTCTACCTTAATATCTTTCCGCACCTCATTCCAGGCTATTTGGGTTTCAAAGTAATGCTCTGTGTGCAAAGCAAACAGAAAAAGGTGGAATATCAACAAAGCTTTATTAAACAGCTAATGGGCTTCTACTCTGCAGGAACCAGTGAGCTAGGCTGGGAGAGCCTGACTCCATGCACACACACAGCGGGATGTGTCTCCCAGAGCTTCCTTTTCCAAGTCGGGACTGAGAAGGACACAGAATCATCAGGTAACAGATGAAGACAGCACGTGGGGACCACAGAGGTGAGGTCGGAGAGGTGGGGTCAGAGTCCCAGGAGACAATCAGGTGCTTTCGTCAGGGGCTGGGAGAGGAATGAGCACTTTGTGCAGCTGTGAAGGGGCAGGGGAGTGGGATGCCAGAGACCCTGGAGATACCGACAGGGCCACACTGGACTTCAGCCCCGCATCCCTGGAGGGTTTTCTAGGTGGTCCTAGGTTCAAATCAGCAAAGGCCAACATGAAGATCGCAGTGTTTATCTGATGGATGAGGCGATCGAGGAGGAGGAGGGCGGAGAAACGAAGCAGAAGGATCAGAGGAAAGAAGAGGGAGAGGGATTAACCAATAAAGGGCCATTTTAGCGTCCCCTTTCACGGGGGCTCAGCTTAATGGGGGAGGCGAGCGCCCACACACATCAAGGACAGTGCAGAACGAAGCTTTCTCAGCAGAGCCTCGCGGGAAGGAAAGTGAGGAAACGTGAGCAGGGGCCTGAAACCTTACTAAGGAAAGGGGTCAATGGATGTTTTCAAAATAAAAAAGGCTGAGAAGAGAACAGTGAACGGGGGTGGCACCGAGGTCAACCGGCACATTCAAGTGTTTTATTGTTGCTATCAAAAAGATGCTTGGAAAGGAAAAGGAGGAAGGGAAAACGCTTTTAAGTTTTAAGTTCCTTTTTTCTTTCCTCAAAAAGAGGCATGTGAGCGATGGAGCTGAGGGTTATTTTCGTCTATTTTGGGAGATGATGCTGGTGTCATTGGACTCCAACCAGCCAGGCAGAGGAGATGTGAGTAATCGAGTCCAAGCCTGGATTTCTGAGGCTGAAAGTGACAGTGATCTGTGCCCGGAAGCCAGGCACGACGGCAGCCAGGACGTGAGCAAGGGAGAGCTCGTGGCCCTCGGCCTCTGCAGGGACACAACCAAGATGCAGGGTGAGCTGCCATTTTTATGGCTGTGTCCTTTAGGTCTCTCCAATTTCCAGGGGGAAAAAAATTCTGGGGGAGAAAAAACAAAACAACTCTTCCTGAAGGACCGCTCTGGACTCAATGCCAACCTGAGACAGCTGCTGATGGGGAACAACAACATCAAGGACCTACTGTCCCTTCCTGCCCCTCCTCCTCCACCGCCACCCCTGAAAGAACTGTGAAAAGACCAAGAGTTGGTGGGCAGCCAACAAGAACTAAAGAACTTGCAGCTGGTAAAACCACCTGTGCCTTGTCAAATTCCAGCCAAAACAATCCCTTCCCCCAAGCCTCCCGTTCAGGAGAAGGGGAGAAAATCTGATAATAAGATGAGAATCAAGGGGGTGGAAAGTGAGTCGAGTGGCTCCAGACCAAGCCCTAAGCCAGTCGGGGAAGAGAATATTGGGAAGTTATGCCAACGGAGGTAAAAAATTAGGAGCTGTGCTCTTAAGAGAGAAAGAGAGTAACAACTGTGAGACAGCTAGACAGGCCACGCTGAGAATCCAGCTCTCCCAATGGGCAGAGCTTTGCAGCATCAAGGCTGAGGTCTGGATCACTGTGGCAAATGGTGCAAATGAAAAGACCAAGAGTTGGTGGGCAGCCAACAAGAACTAAAGAACTTGCAGCTGGTAAAACCACCTGTGCCTTGTCAAATTCCAGCCAAAACAATCCCTTCCCCCAAGCCTCCCGTTCAGGAGAAGGGGAGAAAATCTGATAATAAGATGAGAATCAAGGGGGTGGAAAGTGAGTCGAGTGGCTCCAGACCAAGCCCTAAGCCAGTCGGGGAAGAGAATATTGGGAAGTTATGCCAACGGAGGTAAAAAATTAGGAGCTGTGCTCTTAAGAGAGAAAGAGAGTAACAACTGTGAGACAGCTAGACAGGCCACGCTGAGAATCCAGCTCTCCCAATGGGCAGAGCTTTGCAGCATCAAGGCTGAGGTCTGGATCACTGTGGCAAATGGTGCAAAAGAGGGAGCACAAGTTCAAATAAATGCATGGGAATATTCCAGAAAGGACCCCGCTGCCCCTTCCAACTGTAAAGTCGAAAAGCTATCTAGAGCTTTAATGCTCCCCAGCTGCATCCCTTCTGGGGCTTCCCTGACGGCTCAGTGGGTAAAGAATCCACCTGCAGTGCAGGAGACACAGGAGATATGGTCCAGTCCCCGGGTGGGGAAGCTCTCCTGGAGAAGGAAATGGCACCCCACTCCAGTATTCTTGCCTGGAAAATCCCATGGACAGAGGAGCCTGGTGGGCTACAGTCCATGGGGTCACGAATAATGAGACAAGGCTGAGCATAAGGCACGTGTGGAGGCATAAGTGACTTTGTTTATCTGTCCTCTTAGTAAGACCATGTGCTCATGTACAGAAAGAAGTCACACTGCTTATCTGTCACGTTACATCTACCTGAGAGATTTGTGTTCAGAAGGCCAGGGTCCCATAGCCTGGCTTCATAAACAGGGCATAAACGGCAGTAATATCTTTATTTGAGACATTTGAGGATCATGGAGAGGAGATCCACTCCGAAGGAGTCGTGCTCTCAGATCCAGTCTCTAATGGGATTACCTCCTCTTCCAACCCCATTCTTTCCTTTCTTCCACTTGCTGTGAAGAAATGCTGCTCTAAGTGTGGTTATCATTCTTCTAGCAGGGGTGTTTTAAAGTAATCACTCATTCATTTGAAGTGCTAATAAATGCTGGTGCTAAAATTAGAAAGTTCGCCTTGTCCTTTGAAGATTAGCTGAATCTCTAACTAATGTTATCATTGGCCAGGTAATGTTGGCATGAACCTGAATTGAATTTTTGCTGGCATCCCCAGCTGAAATCCACATCACAGCCATAGCCATTAAAGATTAGTAGGTCATTCCCTGTGTTAAGACTTCATTTCCAAGGTATTTATTCATTTCACTGATGACTGCCACCCCTGCCTGGCTTTTTATTTGGAGCGTTCAAGAGAATGCTATGACCAGAAGGATAGTGAGAATAAATAAACCCATGGTCAGTGTCCATTGTAAACACCCAAAGCATGTTCTATCATTTATCATGGTGCAATTGGTGAAAATAGAGAAAGAGGGTTTCTCTTTTTCCCATGTTAAAATTTTCCATTTTATACACAAAAGTACATCTTCATTACAACAAATTGAAATAATAATCATTCAATAATAATAATTGAAATGGAGTAAATTTTAATAATATGTTTATTAAAAGCATAGTGCTTTTAATGGTAATAGTACTTTTGTGGTATTCCTGCAGAAAATATGTAACTTTAACTGTGAGCAAACAAATCCAAATTAAAGGATTTTCTACAAAATAATTGATCTGTATTCTTCAAAAAAATGTCAAAGTTAAGAAAGACACAGAAAGCCTGAGGACCTACTCTAGGATAAATGAGACCAAACAGTCACGATTACTAAAAGATAGCTATGAAGAAAGTCCTAGAAATTTGATAGACTGAACAGGGATTCTGCAATAGTATAGTTTTAATGTTTAATTTTCTGATTCATTTTAATATTTTACTATGGTTATACAAGAAATATCTCAGTCTTACAAGATAACACTGAGGCATTAAGAGGTAAAGGGACTTTATATTTCTGACTTAACTTTCCAATGGTTCAGAAAGAAAAGACAATATGCATACATAGATGAACATAGAGAGAAAGAATGGTAAAGCAAGGGAGCAAAAGGGAAACAATTGATTAATCTGGGCAAACCCCAGATTCCGTATGGGAGGTCCTTGGGATATTCTTACAACTTTCCCTTGTTTGGAATAATATTTTAAAAAGCAAAATTGTCTCCCATTTCCTGCCTTGGAGTTAACTATTTACGTATTTACAGTTCAATGCATATTCTGTGGTATGCAGATTCTAAAATGTTTCCAACTGCACCCAAACTCCTGCTATTCAAGTCCTTGCGTGATCCCCTCCCAGTTGTGTGTGGGCAGAAGCTAGTGACTTGTTTCTAAAGTATAGAATGCTGCAAAAGTGATGGATGTGACTTCTGAAATTCAGCTGGAAAGGTCTGCGATGTCCAACTTGCTCACACTCTCTCTGGCTCGACTCACTTGTTCACTTTAAGGAAAGTCGGCTGCCACGTTTCAAGTTGCCTTAAGGAGAGGTTCATCTGGCAACTAAGGGTGGTCTCCAGCCAACAACTATTGAGGATCTGAGGCCCTCGATGCAACAGCAGACAAGGAACTCAATCATGCCACCAACCCACATCAACTTGGAAGCTGATCCTCTCTCAGCTGAACCTTAAAATGACTGCAGCCCTGGCCAACACCTGGACAGCAGCCTTTAGAGGTCCTGAACCAGAGGCCCCAGTTAAGCTGTACAAGGAATCCTGACCCATAGATACTGTAAGATAATAAATATTTGCTTCTTTAAGACACTAAGATTGGAGGAAATTTATTATGCAGAAATAAGCAATACTCTTGCCAACTTTTATATATATATATATATTTTTTTTTTCCCTTTCTTGTAGGGGAGAAAGTTATAGTATCATAGAGAATTTTTCATGTTATCATGTAAAACATTGCTTCATTATTTTTGACATTCAGTGTTAACTGCGTTCACATTCAGCATTGCAAAGGAGCATTTGGCAGAGGGGGACAATGGGAGTTAAAATCTAGCCCATGGTCTATTCACCAAAGTGTGCTTCCCAGCATCTGCTTTATTCAACCAGAGGAGAGGGGCATTTTTTTTCTAATTTACATAAATGCACCTTCTATGCTAGTTGTTCTCTGTTAATGGCCGCATAATATCCCATGCAGTGAATATACTATGATTTCTTTAACCAGCCTCATCTTGGTGGCCACTTAGATCACCTCCTGTGTTGTAATGGCAGTAATAATAATAACCACACAATAAACTGCAGTGAACATCCTCATATAGAGTTGCATTTCTGCATACAAACATTTCTGTAGAAAAGATTCCCAAATGGGATTCTTGCACCATAGATTATGTCCACCTTTAATTTTGATAGATCCTGAAAAATCAACCTTACAAAAGGTTTTCACCTTGTTTGTACTCCAAGAATAAGTCGTAGTGTTAGTTGCTCAGTCATATCTGACTCTTTGCAACCCCGTGGACTGTAGCCGCCCCGGATCCTCTGTCCTTGTGATTCTCCAGGCAAGAATACAGAAGTGGGTTGCCATTTCCTTCTCCAGGGAGCAAGTATAAAGAGGTGGCCTATTTCCTTAGCCCCTCACTAACACTGGACGAGATCAATCTTTTAAATATTTGCAATCTGATAAGTAAAAAATTTTATCTCAGTTTTACAGATCATTTGTAGGAAGCCAAATATTCCTAACTTTCTGACTCTGAGTCAGGACCATTTCCTAGTAATACCAAGTCAATCTTTTCCCACAAATATGCAGGCAATGTTGAATAAATCTGTTAGAGATCAGAGAATCAGACCTTACCCAACCAACGTCTGTTCACTCAATCCTATCTCTTATGTGAAATGTGAGAAGAGAGAAATACAAAGCCAAGTGAGGGTAGTGAAGTGTAGAATTTCAGCAAAGGTCTCCCAGCGTTTGACTTTCTGATCACGTCTCAATAAAAATTTTATTGACTCTTCACCTGATTTGTTGTTTAGCAGCCACCACCGGCCCCTTGGCAAATAAGATCACTTTCATTCAGCTGTTTTGATGTAGGTTATGTGGGCAGAAACAAATGCTAGTGAGAATGTCTGGGCTTAGGCCCCACGTGACTGTAAGCCTTGTTCTTCTACTAGGGGAGTATGTTAGGCTAAGTGCTCTGGGAAGCAGACACACATAAGAATTTTATTAGGGGAAAACTCTGTGGTAGAAAAGCAGGGACCTCCCTGGTGGTCCAGTGGTTAGGAATCTGGCCTCCCAGTGCAGGGGGTTTGATCGCTGGTCAGGGAACTAGATCCCACAGGCCACAACTAAGAGCCCGCAGGCTGCAGCTAAGATCTACAAACCGCAGCTCAAGATCTCGAGTGCTGCAACTAAGACCTGATACCACCAGACAAATGCAAGACAAGAAAAGAAAGAAAGAAAAAGAAGATGGTGAAGGAACAAGGGGAAGCTGGAGCTGCCAGGCAGTGATACAAGCCTGAGCCCAAGGGAAGGAGAAAAGAAGGAGAAATTGTCCAGAAGCATGATAGCCTTCCCTGCAATCTCAGGAAGTTTCAGCAAGACTTCAGGAAAGCCTCAAACCAAAGGCCAGCCATCGGAAGAGTCCAGTGTCTCCCGGGGTGCAATCTGCCTCGGTATTCTTGACACACTCAATCATTGGCCAAGAGAGGCTCATAGGAAGCACAGTCCTGGTGTGAATGGGGCGGTTGATTTCAGAGCACAGAAGCCAGAGGCCTCCGTCAACTGCACTTCGTAGAACTGGAGGCCTCCTAAGCCCGTTGTCAAGTCCACCACTATACATTCTCAATGAGTTCATCTGCAGACAGAGCCTCAGTAGAATTATAACAGTAGAAAATAGAGAGAGGAAATTTGTGCTCCATTTTGGCTTTCTTGCTTCCATAAGTTCTATGCAACTAATTGCTTATTTCCAAATAAATGAAAGCCTTTCTATCTGGTTAATGATTGCACAACTTTCCTAAGTCCCACAGGTAAAAGGTGAAGACTTGGAAAGAGAAGCAGCTGGAATACTGTGAGCAAGAAACAAAAATATCCATGGGAACTGGGGGGTGTAGAAGAGCAAAGAAGAAAAAGAGGAAAAGACAGAGGACTCCTAGAAATCCTGAGAGGCGGGTGGCTTGGGAGAAACTCCACAAAAGGCTGGGTGAAGGATATTGAACAATAAGAATGTCCCATCATCAGAAGAACGGTTATTTTATGCAAAGCATCAGCATCAGATATACAAATTGCCAATATTTACTAGGTTTATAAGTGCTAGATTTGGGGGAAAGAGAGATCAATACTAGTTCCTCTCTAAAATATATCTCTTAGATACTACAATTGAGTTCTTTTTGCCTTGTCTCCAGTGGACATTTGGTTACACTGAGCTCTAAGGAGCAACCCCAATTTTTTTGTTAAATTCAAATTTATCTTGATCATATATTCTTTTAGAATATTTAGAGCCAGAACTTGAATATATCTTGTGCTGTGCAAACACTGTCAGAATTGTTCGATCTGTGTGTGTGTGTTTGGACTGGTCAAATCTGACCCTTCAGAGTGTAAAGCTTTAAGGAGTAACTCTAAAATATAAATATTTCTGTAGCCCCTGCATTTGTCACAAGAAAATTATTATTTGATTATGATCGTGATGTTTGAATCCTGAAGTCTGTGTACAAAAGTAAAATATTTATACACATGTTAATACAAATCCAGTAGGCTTCCCCCTATCTATTTCTTTCACGTGTGTCTTCGCTTCATTTGGTACTGTCGGTCAATCACTTATTGAATGACGCGTCTTCATGGGCTCCCATTATATTACGTTTTTGGCTCTCCTCCTAGCTCCCTGCTTCCTCTCAGCTATTTCTGGCTTTCTCTCACCTCTTAATTTTGAATATTACACATCAATCTTTCTGAAGCTTTCCTTTTTCCTTGCTCCCATTATCACCTCTAACCTAATGCTCCTATTTTACATTTTCAAATTTTACTTAGCTTTGAGCCTGTAGTTTCTAGTCCTCCAGGATGTCTCCTCTAAAACTTCTGCCATCATTGCTAATTCAATTTGGTCCAAAGCCTTCTCTCACTATCACTATCAATGTCATTACTATTGTCTTTCAATCCTACAAAGGAAACTTTGATGATAGCTTTGAATTATTCTTTCTGATTCCTCTACTTGCCTCTGAGTGCTTTACCAAATTGTATTTCTATTTTCTTTATGAAACAATATTTCAGCAACCTTCCTTATCCCAAACCCTCAGCTTAATGAGGTTGTGTGGTCCTTTAAGCTTGACTCAAATACCCTTTCTCCATTTAATGGAAATCTCATGGTCTCTTCCAATGTTTCCAGAGTTTTCTGGAGATCTTCCATTTCCACTATTTGCTGCTTTCTAGTGAATTTTCAGTCTCCCTGACAACTCCTCTTTGAGGCTGTTCACACTGCCTACCTCAAATGGACCCCAAAATAGCTTTGCTTAATTTTACCCCAAACACCTCTCCCCCAGCAATGCCCTTTGAGTAAATGTAACTGAAGATAGCAATGGTAGCAGCAAGGGGCCCATGCGCTTGCCCTCAGAGCAGACAACAAACTAAATATTTAATTTCCCTGCAGGGATTGAATCCTCACTCCTTGCATTGGAGGCACTGGATCATCAGGGAAGTCCCTCCTATAAATTCTTGCTTCTTCTTGTATTCTTTTCTTTTCCACTTAGAGAAGACTCTTTAGCGTTTCTTTTAGGATAAATTTAGTACTGATGAACCCTTAGCTTTTGCTCACTTGAGAAGTTCTTGATCTCTCCTTCAATTCTGAATGATAAGTATGCTGGGTAGAGTATCCTAGGTTGTAGGTTTTTCCCACTCAGCACTTTAAATATATCATGCTAGTCCCTTCTTGCCTACAAAATTTCTGCAAAAAAGAAAATCAGCTGATAGCCTTATGGGGGTTCCTTTTATATGACTCTTTACTTTTCTCTTGCTGCCTTTAGAATTCTTTATCTCTGACTTTTGCCATTTTCATTATGATGTGCTTTGGTATAGGTCTCTTTCTCTTTGGGTTCATTTTGCTGGGATTTTTCTGTGCTTCCTATATCTGAATATCTGTTTCCTTCTTCAGCTTCAGGAATTTTTTGGCCATAATTTTACCCAATATATTTTTGACCACTTTCTCTCTCCTGGGACCCCTATAATGCAAATGATGATACGCTTGATGTTGTCCCAGAGGTCATTAAACTATTTTTCTTTTTGTTGTTGCTTTTCTTGTTGCTGTTCGGATTGGGTGATTTCCGTTATTCTATCTTCCGAATCACTTATGCGCTCCTCTTTATCTCCTAGTCTACTAAAATCACCTTCTAATGTATTCTTTATTTCAGTTATTACATTCTTCAACTCTGACTTGGTTCTTTTTTATATTTTCTAATTCCTTGTTAAGATTCATATTGTGTTCATCTGTTCTTCTCTCTAGTTCAGTTAGCATTCTATTATGAATGCTCTGAGCATTATCTGGTAAATTATTTATATCTGTTTCATTAGTTGTATTTTCAGGTTTTCTTCTTATTCTTTCATTTGGAACAAATTCCTCTGTCTTCTCACTTTGTTTAGCTTTATCTGTCTCTGTGTACTTAGGTGAGAAAGTAACCTCTCCTGGTCGTGAAGGCAGTTCCTTGTATGGGAGCATCCCTGTGCAGTCTGTGAACACGCAGTGGTTCTGCTGATAAAGCTGGATCTGGAGCAAGTATGGATCACCTCTTCCCCCAAGGTAGGCAGGCAGCTATCACTTTGATGAGAGGTGGGGCTGGAGATGAAAGAGGCTAGAGCCTTAGCCAGGTGTGAGCTGGGGCTTCTCCCCAGCTCAGGGCTGTCCACCGTACCAGGTTGGGGTCAGGTCCCAAAGCACGGAGATAGAAGCCCTGAGGGTCGGATTCAAGCTGATTCTGTTCCCTCTGAGTGTGCATTCTACCCCTTGCCAGCAACGGCACCTTTGGCCCCGAGGGAAGCAGCCCAGGAACAAGAGAGGCCAGGGTGGGCGCTCAGTGTGGGGAAGGGCATGCAGGGGTCCCGCTGCACAGAGCTCCAGGCCACTCCTCACCGTTGCCTTCAGATGCTTCACCCCGTCCTATTTGGAGGCCATGCCAGACCTGAGCCAGCTCTTTCCCCCTCATTTGGGAGAGTTTTCTGAACTCGGATTCTCATTTGCTCTGTGATATTCAAGCTCCTAGAATAAGAGGAAGCATGCTCTCAAAGAAGAGAAGGATTTTGGAATTCTAAAGTTACTAACGCTCTTGGGGCAACACTTCTAAAATTCTTGGGGCAAAGAGTTAGTCACAGTAAAGTGAAAACAACTTAGATTTTGAAAGAAGGCCTATCTTAAAAACACTCCTTAACTTCTCATTGGTTCAGAACTTCTTTGCTAAGAGGTCCATGACAACACGATAGAGGGTCAAAGAGAACTGATCATGCATCCCAGACACGTTATCTGGACATCTCCGTTTGCGTTGTTTACTGATCTGATTATCTGTTCCTGAATAATTATCCACCCCAAAACATGATGGCTTAAAACAACAGCTTGTTACTGTCTGTCATGGTTGGGGAATACTGATTGAGTTCTACTGGGTGGTTCTTGCTTAGGACTTCTCTTCACACCAACATCCAAAATAGCTCCCCCTTCTGGTTGGCATCTATGCTGCTTGATGACCAGAAGGTCAATTCAGCTCAGTTCAGTTCAGTTTCTCAGTCGTGTCTGACTCTTTGCAACCCCATGGACTGCAGCACGCCAGGCTTCCCTGTCCATCATCAACTCCCGGAGCTTGCTCAGACTCATGTCCATCAAATCAGTGATGCCATCCAATCATCTCATCCTCTGTCATCCCCTTCTCTGCCGGCCTTCAATTTTTCCCAGCATCAGAGTCTTTTCCAATGAGTCAGTTCTTCCCATCAGGTTGCCAAAGCTTCACTTTCAGCATCAGTGCTTCCAATGAATATTCAGGACTGATTCCCTTTAGAGTTGACTGGTTGGATCTCCTTGCAGTCCAAGGGACTCTCAACAATCTTCTCCAACACCACATCAATTCTCGGTTCAAAAGCATCAATTCTCGGTGCTCAGTTTCCTTTAAGTCCAACTCTCACATCCATACATGACTACTAGAAAAACCATAGCCTTGACTAGACGGACCTTTGTTGGAAAAGTAATGTCTCTGCTTTTGAATGTGCTATCTAGGTTGATCATAGCTTTTCTTCCAAGGAGTAAGTGTCTTTTAATTTCATGGCCACAGTCACCATGTGCAGTGATTTTCAAGCCCAAGAAAATAAAGTCTGTCACTGTTTCCATTGTTTCCCCATCTATTTGCCATGAAGTGATGGGACCGGATGCCATGATCTTAGTTTTCTGAATGTTGAGCTTTGAGCCAAAAAGACAAAGAAGTTCCCTTAACACTGTTAAGCAGATCGCCTGCACATGGTCTTTTCATGTGGTTTGGGCTCCTCACATTATGGTGGCTAAATTCCAAGACAGCATGCCCAAGAGCATACGTTCTACGAAGCAGGAGACAGAAGCTGTCAGCTCAGCATTGAGTTATGCCTAGAACTGGCAGATCTATGCTTCTGCTGTATTCTGTCGGTCAAAGCAGTCACAGATCTCACCCAGATTTCAAGAGGATAGAGAGGTAAATACCTTATGATGAAGAAGAGGCAAAGTCACATTGCAGAATAGAGCGAGGGATAGGAGACGCTGCCGTCCTCATCTTTGGAAAACAGAACCAGCTACAGTCACTATCCGATGACATATCCAGTGTTAGAATGGCCTCTATGTCAGTTAAACTCCTGACCCCCGCCAGACTATCTGCTTACCTCTCACACCATTGGCTTCCGTATTGCAGCTATCCCATGTTTCTCTCTTTTTCTTTATTTCTACCTGAGTGTCAGGACTTACTCTGCACAAAATATCCTTTTCCCCAGCTCTTCCTGTGAAGGCTTGCCTGTTATCATAGAAGTCTCAACTCAAATATCTTCTCTTCCGAGAGACCTTCTCTGGCTACCACATGGCTATTTACATCTGTCCTAACCCTCACGTGTTTGCTTTCTCTTCCACCGTCTGTGCTCCCCAGGGCAGCACACACTCCGTGAGAGCGGGGACCTCTCTATTTTACCCACAGCATACGCCTGGCGCCGACGCCGGGGCCCACTGCAGAGTGATCGTCCAGCCAACCTTCACTGAATGGATGAAGAAAGAAAGGAGACACTAGCCTTTCAAATAGTAGTCAGCGACAGCCTAGACGCCTCTCCTGACCCATTATTCTGTACTACTTCTCTGGGAAGTTATTTTATATTTGGACACATCTTACAAATTCCTGCATGGTACTATGAATTTACCTAACTAGTCAAAAGCCTCTATAATTTATTGACTAAGACTAATTCAGGGGTTTCCAAACTATAACCTCCAAGTGCTATAGCTCTGTGCCTCTAATCCCCAGGAAAAAAGCTAAGGGGAAACGAAAGGGAAAAGGAAAGACAAGGGACCCCACCATCACTTTAATCCTAGTGATAATCATTTTATTTTACCTATTGTTCAGTTCAGTTCAGTTGCTCAGCCGTGTCCAATTCTTTGCAACCCCACGGACTGCAGCACACAAGGCCTCCCTGTCCATCACCAGCTCCTGAAGTTTATGCAAACTCATGTCCGTTGAGTCGGTGATGCCATCCAGCCATCTCATCCTCTGTCATCCCCTTCTCCTCCTGCCCTCAATCTTTCCCAGCATCAGGGTCTTTTCCAATGAGTCAGGTGGCCAAAATATTGGAGTTTCAGCTTCAACATCAGTCCTTCCAATGAACACCCAGGACTGATCTCCTTTAGGATGGACAGGTTGGATCTCCTTGCAGTCCAAGGGACTCTCAAGAGTCTTCTCCAACACTGCAGTTCAAAAGCATCAATTCTTCGGTGCTCAGCTTTCTTTATAGTTCAACTCTCACNCTTCCAATGAACACCCAGGACTGATCTCCTTTAGGATGGACAGGTTGGATCTCCTTGCAGTCCAAGGGACTCTCAAGAGTCTTCTCCAACACTGCAGTTCAAAAGCATCAATTCTTCGGTGCTCAGCTTTCTTTATAGTTCAACTCTCACATCCATACATAACTACTAGAAAAACCATAGCCTGGACTAAATGGACCTTTGTTGACAAAGTAATGTCTCTGCTTTTTAATATGCTGTCTGCTGTCTGCTGCTGCTGCTGCTGCTAAGTCGCTTCAGTCATGTCCAACTCTGTGCAACCCCAGACGGCAGCCCACCAGGCTCCCCCGTCCCTGGGATTCTCCAGGCAAGAACACTGGAGTGTGTTGCCATTTCCTTCTCCAATGAATGAAAGTGAAAAGAAAAAGTGAAACCGCTCAGTCGTGTCCAACTAGCTTGGTCATAACTTTTCTTCCAACGAACAAGCATCTTTTAATTTCATGGCTGCAGTCACCATCTACAGTGATTTTGGGACCCCCCAAAAATAAAGTCAGCCATTGTTTCCACTGTTTCCCCATCTATTTCCCATCAAGTGATGGGAACAGATGCCATGATCTTAGTTTTCTGAATGTTGAGTTTTAAGTCAACTTTTTCTCTCTCCTCTTTCACTTTCATCAAGAGGCTCTTTAGTTCTTCTTTGGTTTCTGCCATAGGGTGGTGTCATCTGCATATCTGAAGTTATTGATATTTCTCCCAGCAATCTTGATTCCAGCCTCATCCAGTCCAGCATTTCTCATGATGTACTTTACATGTAGTTAAATAAGCAAGGTGACAATATACAGACTTGATGTACTCCTTTCCTGATTTGTAACCAGTCTGTTGTTCCATGTCCAGTTCTAACTGTTGCTTGTTGACTTGCATATAGGTTTCTCAAGAGGCAGGTCAGGTGGTCTGGTTTTCCCATCTCTTTCAGAATTTTCCACAGTTTATTGTGATCCACACAGTCAAAGGCTTTGGCATAGTCAATAAAGCAGAGGTAGTTGATTTTCTGGAACTTTCTTGCTTTCTTGATGATCCAACGGATGTTGGCAATTTTATCTCTGGTTTCTCTGACTTTTCTAAATCCAGCTTGAACATCTGGAAGTTCACGGTTCATGTATTGTTGAAGCCTCGATTAGAGAATTTTGAGCTTTACTTCACTAGTGTGTAAGATGAATGTAATTTTGCAGTAATTTGAGAATTCCTTGACATTGCCTTTCTTTGGGATTGAAATGAAAACTGATGTTTTCCAGTCCTGTGGCCACTGATAAGTTTTCCAAATTTGCTGGCATATTGAATGCAGCACTTTCACAGCATCATCTTTTAGGATTTGAAATAGCTCAAGTGGAATTCCATCACCTCCAGTAACTTTTTTTGTAGAGATGGTTCCTAAGGCCCACTTGACTTCACATTCCAGGATGTCTGGTTCTAGGTGAGTGATCACACCATTGTGATTATCTGGGTCATAAAGATGGTTTTTGTACAGTTCTTCTGTGTATTCTTGCCACCTCTTCTTAATATCTTCTGCTTCTGTTAGGTCCATGTCTTAATTATGCCCATCTTTGCATGAAAATTTCCCTTGGTATCTCTAATATTCTTGAAGAGATCTTTAGTTACCTATTGAGGATCTATATAAGACTTAGTTTGAAAAACAGTTCCATTGCTAAAAAAAATCTAAATAGTATCTTTGACTCCGTTCTGTACCTTCATGATATTTCTCACAGTTCAGTTCAGTTCAGTCTCTCAGTAGTGTCCGACTCTTTGCGACCCCATGAATTGCAGCACACCAGACCTCCCTGTCCATCACCAACTCCCAGGGTTCACTCAGACTCACGTCCATCGAGTTGGTGATGCCATCCAGCCATCTCATCCTCGGTCGTCCCCTTCTCCTCCTGCCCCCAATCCCTACCAGCATCAGGGTCTTTTCCAATGAGTCAACTCTTCGCATGAGGTGGCCAAAGTACTGGAGTTTCAGCTTTAGTATGCTCTTCTAATCCCCTATGTCAGCATCAACTCTTTGGATATTTGTAGAAAAGGCAGATTCTCTGTTCCCTATGAGTTATAATTTCTGTTCTAGGGCCAGTGAAGTGAAAATCGCCCAGTCATGTCCAACTCTTTGGGACCCCATGAACTATACAGTCCATGGAATTCTCCAGGCCAGAATACTGGAGTGGGTATTCTTTCCCTTCTCCAGGGGATCTTCGCAACCCAGGGATGGAGCCCAGGTCTCCCGCACTGCAGGCAGATTCTTTACCAACTGAGCCACAAGGGAAGTTCTAGGGCCAAGGAATCTGTTAACAAGCACCTCAGGGCTTCTTCAGTGGTCAGCAGTTTGAGAATCACTGCTCTACGATGTAAGAACTATCTAATAAAATACAGAAATGAGTAGTCTTGCAAAGTAGAATTCTTTTTCCTTTGGGATGACCTCTTGCAAAATGTAATGTCTTTTCTCAGTACAGTCATCCATCCATATCCCCAAGGGATTGGTTCTAGGACCCCTCCTCAGATACCAAAATCCACAAATGCTCAAGTCCCTTATATAAAATGGTATAGTACCACCTACCCCCTAGAATCACAGAGACAGAATCCATAGATACAGAAAGAAAGAAAAAGAAAGTGAAGTACTCTACGATGTAAGAACTATCTAATAAAATACAGAAATGAGTAGTCTTGCAAAGTAGAATTCTTTTTCCTTTGGGATGACCTCTTGCAAAATGTAATGTCTTTTCTCAGTACAGTCATCCATCCATATCCCCAAGGGATTGGTTCTAGGACCCCTCCTCAGATACCAAAATCCACAAATGCTCAAGTCCCTTATATAAAATGGTATAGTACCACCTACCCCCTAGAATCACAGAGACAGAATCCATAGATACAGAAAGAAAGAAAAAGAAAGTGAAGTTGCTTCGTCATGTCCAACTGTTTTCAACCCCATGGACTGTAGCCACACTCCTCCATCCATGGGATTCTCCAGGCAAGAATACTCGAGTGGGTTGCCATTTCCTTCTCCAGGGGATCTTCCCAACGCAGGGATCAAACCTGGGTCTCCCGAATTGTAGACAGATGATTTACTGTCTGAGCCACCAGTGAGAATATAGATACAGAGGGTTGATTTATATACAGAATTTTTTGAAGGAGTAGGCATGGTGGGTTGACCTCAAGATGTCCAGAAAGTGGTCTTTTATCTCTTTTCTGGAGACCCTGATTGCCCCGACAAATATCTCTCTGAGGCCAAGTGACGAAGTTAGAGAATATATATTTGTACCCACACACACACGCAAGTGGCCAACATCACAGCCAAGCTACCACCTCACTCGGCTGAGTCCTGCCAATTAAGTACTTCTGGAGTGGTATAAGAGCAAGGCCCTTAAAATTCCAAGCATAAAATAGCTAATAAGAGTATCTTGTTTAACAAAGTAATAAAAAAAAAAAAAAGCAGAGACAAAAAAAGCTGCAAAGTTTTCTTTGTGATCATTATTTAACACTGTATGTAATTAAATATTAATGAAAGTATGCTACTTTCATTTTGTGAGCAATTTAATTCAATTAAAAATAAATGGGTCTCCTTGGCTCAGTGGGCATACTGATATACAGAACAGCACTGCCCTTAACTTGGTTTCCACTGTGTTTAAATCCAGCACTGAGCAAAGCTACTAAAATACAACCTCAGGCTTACTTGATTAACCTGTTAAGAGCCAAGGGCCCATTTCAGGCAGGCAAAGGAGTACAGCACTCTACAGTGCTCACCGGGCACAAAGCATAATATGTTTTACTTGAAAAAAATATGTTCATCAAACATTTGCTAAGTGGGATGAAAAGATATTTAAGACACCCCTTAGATATTGAAACAGTAGGGGAAGGGCATGGACTGAGAGAGGTATGAAGAAGCTGGAAACACCGCATCTTGACCTGCTATTGTGTGTGTGTGCTCAAGTCACTCAGCTGTGACCCCACGGACTCTAGCCTGCCAGCCTCCTCTGTCCAGAAACTTTTCCAGGCAAGAATACTGGAGTGGGTTGAAATTTCCTACTCCATGGCATCTTCCTGACTCAGGGGTCGAACCCAGGTCTCTTGCCTTGACCTGGAGAGAGAGATATATATAATATACACACATATATGTGTGTATATATATATATCATAGACAAATATATGTACATATAGACACATGCACACAGGTGAAACAAACATACTGACCTGTACTCAATGTATACATATACATACTTAAGGTTACTGTACTTTAGGCAGTAGGCTGCAAATATTTCATACCTCAGTGGGGGTAAAAGAGACAAATTTGCCCACAAGGATGTCACAGTCTGGTATTATTGGGCACGTGAGAGGCAACGTAGGCACCAGGAGATTCCATTTACATCCTGACTGGGAAGGCACAAGGGCACTTAGCTGTAATCACATGCACAGGTGCTTCGAGGGTCGGGAGGAAGAAAACCGACAGACAGGAAGAAGGTGGTGCGTTTTTGCCAGGGGTGCATGTGGATGAAAGAGGGGGCGTTTGAGGGCACCGAAGCCGGCATGGGATAGAAGCTGGGAGTCAGAGAATCAGCCGGCTCAGCTCGAGGCAAATGAACCCGGTGTCAGGCCTGGTCCAAGTTGGGGGATCCCCCGAGCTCTGCAGGAGGTGGGATGCGAAGGGCGCCAGGACCAGGGAGGAGGAGGGGCAGGTGCCTTGTCCCAGGCACAGGTTCCAGCCCGGTTCCGGGGATAACTTTTCCGGGCTGTTTGTACAGGAGCCGTCTGCACCCGCGGGCTCAGGAGGTAATGGAACCAGGCCCCCACCGTGATAACCGGAGCTGCTTTTTCATTGCACCAGAAGGGCCGTTGTTTGGGAATGACCTCCGGGATTCCAGAGGCCACGTCTAATAATAACAATGTTATCAACGCTGCAAGGCTGAGCTGGGCCGAGTGTGTGTGTGTCTCTGGGTACCCGGGGGCCAGCGCCCAGCCCTGAAAGCAGAGCCGGCTGGGGCATGAATGGGGAGGAAAATGCCAATCTCTTGACAAAAAGTTCGCTGCTAAAAAAGAAACCCTGGCCAGCATTTTACAACCTGGACGCATTGTTAATGTGCTGCTTTATCTGGCAGGAATAGGAAGCCCTGTTGGAAAACAATATATTCTTTTTAGGTGCAAGGTCAGCCTCTGTTGGCCCTCAGGGTGTCTGCCAGCCCCCCGCCGACTGGGAGAAGGCTCCAGAGGCCGGCCAAGGCACTTCCTGGGCGGAGAGAAGTGTGCTGAGCCAGCCACGCGGGAGGCGAGGTGCCACCCTCGCCATCCTGCAGGAAGCCCCCCATCCTGGACACAGGGCCCGAGGAGGCCTGTGAGGGGCTCCTCTGCCCCTCTTGGCAGGGAGGGGGAGGGGGTAGGCGAGGCACGCAGGACAGACTGCAGAGAGGACACCTCGTGCCCTTGGTGCCATGGCCATGTGGCACCAAGACCCACTGCGTGGCACCAAGGCCCACCGTGTGGAAGGAGGGTGGGTCCTGTGGTCCTCTGCCCACTCACTTCAGGGACTATGGGCAGCGGCCCTCGGCCCAGGCTGGGAAGACTCAGAGCTGCTCCAGAACCACCCCACCACCCTATCCCAGTCTTTTCCAATGAGTCAACTCTTCGCATGAGGTGGCCAAAGTACTGGAGTTTCAGCTTTAGTATGCTCTTCTAATCCCCTATGTCAGCATCGACTCTTTGGATATTTGTAGAAAAGGCAGATTCTCTGTTCCCTATGAGTTAGAATTTCTGTTCTAGGGCCAGTGAAGTGAAAATCGCCCAGTCATGTCCAACCCTTTGGGACCCCATGAACTATACAGTCCATGGAATTCTCCAGGCCAGAATACTGGAGTGGGTGTTCTTTCCCTTCTCCAGGGGATCTTCACAACCCAGGGATGGAGCCCAGGTCTCCCGCACTGCAGGCAGATTCTTTACCAACTGAGCCACAAGGGAAGTTCTAGGGCCAAGGAATCTGTTAACAAGCACCTCAGGGCTTCTTCAGTGGTCAGCAGTTTGAGAATCACTGCTCTACGATGTGAGAACTATCTAATAAAATACAGAAATGAGTAGTCTTGCAAAGTAGAATTCTTCTTCCTTTGGGATGACCTCTTGCAAAATGTAATGTCTTTTCTCAGTACAGTCATCCATCCATATCCCCAAGGGATTGGTTCTAGGACCCCTCCTCAGATACCAAAATCCACAAATGCTCAAGTCCCTTATATAAAATGGTATAGTACCACCTACCCCCTAGAATCACAGAGACAGAATCCATAGATACAGAAAGAAAGAAAAAGAAAGTGAAGTTGCTTCGTCATGTCCAACTGTTTTCAACCCCATGGACTGTAGCCACACTCCTCCATCCATGGGATTCTCCAGGCAAGAATACTCGAGTGGGTTGCCATTTCCTTCTCCAGGGGATCTTCCCAACGCAGGGATCAAACCTGGGTCTCCCGAATTGTAGACAGATGATTTACTGTCTGAGCCACCAGTGAGAATATAGATACAGAGGGTTGACTTTATATACAGAATTTTTTGAAGGAGTAGGCATGGTGGGTTGACCTCAAGATGTCCAGAAAGTGGTCTTTTATCTCTTTTCTGGAGACCCTGATTGCCCCGACAAATATCTCTCTGAGGCCAAGTGACGAAGTTAGAGAATATATATTTGTACCCACACACACACGCAAGTGGCCAACATCACAGCCAACTACCACCTCACTCGGCTGAGTCCTGCCAATTAAGTACTTCTGGAGTGGTATAAGAGCAAGGCCCTTAAAATTCCAAGCATAAAATAGCTAATAAGAGTATCTTGTTTAACAAAGTAATAAAAAAAAAAAAAAGCAGAGACAAAAAAAGCTGCAAAGTTTTCTTTGTGATCATTATTTAACACTGTATGTAATTAAATATTAATGAAAGTATGCTACTTTCATTTTGTGAGCAATTTAATTCAATTAAAAATAAATGGGTCTCCTTGGCTCAGTGGGCATACTGATATACAGAACAGCACTGCCCTTAACTTGGTTTCCACTGTGTTTAAATCCAGCACTGAGCAAAGCTACTAAAATACAACCTCAGGCTTACTTGATTAACCTGTTAAGAGCCAAGGGCCCATTTCAGGCAGGCAAAGGAGTACAGCACTCTACAGTGCTCACCGGGCACAAAGCATAATATGTTTTACTTGAAAAAAATATGTTCATCAAACATTTGCTAAGTGGGATGAAAAGATATTTAAGACACCCCTTAGATATTGAAACAGTAGGGGAAGGGCATGGACTGAGAGAGGTATGAAGAAGCTGGAAACACCGCATCTTGACCTGCTATTGTGTGTGTGTGCTCAAGTCACTCAGCTGTGACCCCACGGACTCTAGCCTGCCAGCCTCCTCTGTCCAGAAACTTTTCCAGGCAAGAATACTGGAGTGGGTTGAAATTTCCTACTCCATGGCATCTTCCTGACTCAGGGGTCGAACCCAGGTCTCTTGCCTTGACCTGGAGAGAGAGATATATATAATATACACACATATATGTGTGTATATATATATCATAGACAAATATATGTACATATAGACACATGCACACAGGTGAAACAAACATACTGACCTGTACTCAATGTATACATATACATACTTAAGGTTACTGTACTTTAGGCAGTAGGCTGCAAATATTTCATACCTCAGTGGGGGTAAAAGAGACAAATTTGCCCACAAGGATGTCACAGTCTGGTATTATTGGCACGTGAGAGGCAACGTAGGCACCAGGAGATTCCATTTACATCCTGACTGGGAAGGCACAAGGGCACTTAGCTGTAATCACATGCACAGGTGCTTCGAGGGTCGGGAGGAAGAAAACCGACAGACAGGAAGAAGGTGGTGCGTTTTTGCCAGGGGTGCATGTGGATGAAAGAGGGGGCGTTTGAGGGCACCGAAGCCGGCATGGGATAGAAGCTGGGAGTCAGAGAATCAGCCGGCTCAGCTCGAGGCAAATGAACCCGGTGTCAGGCCTGGTCCAAGTTGGGGGATCCCCCGAGCTCTGCAGGAGGTGGGATGCGAAGGGCGCCAGGACCAGGGAGGAGGAGGGGCAGGTGCCTTGTCCCAGGCACAGGTTCCAGCCCGGTTCCGGGGATAACTTTTCCGGGCTGTTTGTACAGGAGCCGTCTGCACCCGCGGGCTCAGGAGGTAATGGAACCAGGCCCCCACCGTGATAACCGGAGCTGCTTTTTCATTGCACCAGAAGGGCCGTTGTTTGGGAATGACCTCCGGGATTCCAGAGGCCACGTCTAATAATAACAATGTTATCAACGCTGCAAGGCTGAGCTGGGCCGAGTGTGTGTGTGTCTCTGGGTACCCGGGGGCCAGCGCCCAGCCCTGAAAGCAGAGCCGGCTGGGGCATGAATGGGGAGGAAAATGCCAATCTCTTGACAAAAAGTTCGCTGCTAAAAAAGAAACCCTGGCCAGCATTTTACAACCTGGACGCATTGTTAATGTGCTGCTTTATCTGGCAGGAATAGGAAGCCCTGTTGGAAAACAATATATTCTTTTTAGGTGCAAGGTCAGCCTCTGTTGGCCCTCAGGGTGTCTGCCAGCCCCCCGCCGACTGGGAGAAGGCTCCAGAGGCCGGCCAAGGCACTTCCTGGGCGGAGAGAAGTGTGCTGAGCCAGCCACGCGGGAGGCGAGGTGCCACCCTCGCCATCCTGCAGGAAGCCCCCCATCCTGGACACAGGGCCCGAGGAGGCCTGTGAGGGGCTCCTCTGCCCCCTTGGCAGGGAGGGGGAGGGGGTAGGCGAGGCACGCAGGACAGACTGCAGAGAGGACACCTCGTGCCCTTGGTGCCATGGCCATGTGGCACCAAGACCCACTGCGTGGCACCAAGGCCCACCGTGTGGAAGGAGGGTGGGTCCTGTGGTCCTCTGCCCACTCACTTCAGGGACTATGGGCAGCGGCCCTCGGCCCAGGCTGGGAAGACTCAGAGCTGCTCCAGAACCACCCCACCACCCTATCCCCCCCCAACCCGACTCCCTGGCCCTCCCCAGAGCCAGAGCAGGTTGGGAGTGGAGAGGATTCAGAAGTGCTCTTCTAAAACTTGTTCTCACTGGGAAAGAAAATCCCGGAGGTTACAGCCAGTCCTGAGTCAGATGCAGGCTCCGCCACTGAGTAGCTGGGTAACCTTGGGCAAAGAGATTTAACCTCTCCAAAAAGTCTTCAGTTTATTCCCATGTAAAAGGGGAATGATAATCCCTGCCACTCAGGGCCACTGCCTGGACCGAGCGAGATCGCCAAGGAGAAGTACTTTCAGAGCACGCCTGGCACATGGCTGGCATCCAGTAAGGGGCCTTTGTACTTGCCTTTCCCTCTGCCTGGAACACTGTCTGAGACAGGCTGGTTCCCTTACCTCCAACAGGCCCCTTCCCCAGTTTATCTGTCTCCACAGTGCTGTCTGATATACTGTCTATCACTATCTAATATATGATGACTTTTATGTTTTTATCTTCTTTACTGTATTTTCGAAACCAGAGGGATGCTCTGAGAAAATAGAGATGTGTGTGCTTGCCTACTGCTGTATTCCCAGAATCTAGTATCATGCCTAGCGTACAGTAGAAAGAAGCGCGTAGTAAATGCTCAAGAAACATTAAATGGGCTTCCCCAGTGGCTCCGGGGTAAAGAATCTGTCAGCAATGCAAGAGCTGCAGGAGCTGCAGGATCAGTCCCTGGACTGGGAAGATCCCCTGAGGAGGAAAGGGCACCCACTCCAGGATTCTTGCCTGGAAAATCCCATGGACAAGGAGCCTGGCAGGCTACAGTTCATAGGGTCGCAGAGTCGGACACAACTGAAGCAACTTAGCATGCAGGCACACAAATGTCATCACCATTTATCCTTAAATAAAGGATAAATGGTAATAATGATGAAGACAAGGATTAGAGTGTCAAAAGACTCAGGTTAATCTCCTGACTTCAAATTTCATAAGGTTGGTACTTCTACTAGGTCATAAGCAGCAAGGCAGGAATGGTATCTTATATATCTGGATTCTCCAAAGCTAAGGTTGACAAATTTAGCAAATAAAAATACAGGACATTCAGCTAAATTTAATTTTTTTCATATAAGCACATTGCAAATATTGCATACTACCTAGTTAAAGGAAAACATGTTATTCACTGTTTATCTAAAATTAAAATTTAACTGAAAGTGAAAGTGTGAGTCGCTTAGTAGTGTCTGACTGTTTGTGACCCCCTGGACTATAGCCCACCAGGCTCCTCTGTCCGTGGAATTCTCCAGGCAAGAATATTGGAGTGGGTTGCCATGCCCTCCTCCAGGAGATCTTCCCGACCCAGGGATTGAACCAGGGGTGCCTACATTGCAGGCAGATTATTGACCATCTGAGCCATCAAGAAAGCCCCCAAATTTTACTAGTGTCTTTTATTTTATCTAGCAACCCTATCCATAGCCCTCATGTAGAGTAGGCTCAAACTCTAGCTCAAGTAGTTGCTGCATGAATGAATAATATGCTCAAAATTCAGACAAATCAGAGTACACCTAAATTAAAGAGCAAGGTCAGTCCCATCTGTGTGCTGGTAAAGTCTAAAGACTGACTTGTCAAGGAAAAACAAAGTGCTTTAATTATACAGTTGCCTATTTCCATGGCGCAAATACTCTTGCCTATGTTTCCCCAGCTATGAAACAAAAGGATGATTTGGGGAGCCTTTCCCAGCAGTGACATCATTGATATTCTCTCTGAATCCCTACTTTGCCCTTCCTCCATCTTCTTAATCTCATCTCCTTTCCTCATTATCTTCCTTTTTGTAAAAATAAATAAAATAACAGTTTTAAAAAATCCTATTTCCCCACTCCCTTCCCCTTCTGTCTCTCTCCCCAGGCCTTCAGTATCACAGACTCACTTCTCTCTCCTCAGTCTCTGTACTCTTGCCCCCTCCCCTCAAACATGAACATACACACACATATTGCCGGGACTAACACTGGCCATGAATTAGAAAGTGTCTCGATCAAACAAAGAAAGAGGGAATTCCCTGACAGTCTAGTGGTTAGGACTGAAAGCTTTCACTTCGATGGGCTGGGTTCAGCCTGTGGTTGGGGAAGTAAGGTCCCACAAGCTGCACAGCCTGGCCAATAAATAGACAAATGCAGTTACAAAACAAACAGAAAATAAAGAAACTGGGAGAGCTGGTAGCAGACCCCGCCTCCTGGAAAGGCGGATCTCCTTCCGAGCACTCAGCTCCCCAGTGTTACTCTTCTCTTCATAGATATTAACTCTGCCCTTCTCTTTCATCCAGAGAGCACTTTGCCAGCCATTCAAACAAAAGATTATGCAGATTATCGTAAGTATAAAGAAAGAAATTATCTTAACTAAACACCCCCAAACATAAGCCCTTGAATGGGAAGACCTGGACTTCTCAAGGCCACGAGTGCCCTGCAGGATGAGGAGGGCGCTGGCCTTAAGCCTCAGCCCCCACGTGGTGGGCAGCCCAGAACTGCGAGAGGCAGCTTGCAGGAAACTCTGAAAGCAAATGAGAGCCCTCAAGGCTCATTAGACCTATTTATATAGTTCTTCATTGGGAAAAATTACATCTTCCAAACGCAGACACATACCCCCCGGAGACAAACGAAGTACCATCGCATTTAAGCCCCAGCTCCAAGACTGACAAATGTGTTGCTTGAGTCATCCCCCCAGGCAAGACAGACGAGTTTCTTTATCTTGAACCCCTTTTAGGTGGGAGAAGGGTGGGAGGGGGCCACACTGGGAGACAGGACAGGCTAGTGAAGGGCCCCTTCTCAGCCAGGTTGCCCAACCACAGCCAACGCCTCTTCTCCTTCCTGGCTCTGCCCAGGCTTTCTGCTAGGCTTGAGGGTTTCTCAACCCAGGTGTGCTGGCCCCCAGCCGTCCCCTCCAATGTCCTCGGAGACTCCACCACACAGGGTGACGCAGGGTGCCCTCAAGATGGCTCACTGCCTGCCCCGAGTATTTCTCAACAGGGCCTGTCTCTTCCAGGAAACACTCCTTTTCTGGGAAAGTTTGGCAACATCAGAGAACGATCCTGGCAGGAAATGGCCAGTCACATCTGAGGACCTCTAAGAAGAAATAGAGATAAGATAGAAGAAAGAGGAAAGCTTTGGCCGAGGCTCTGGAATGTCCCTTCCTGGAGTGGCAATGGTGTGGTGGAGAGCTGTGCTCTCCAGGACCGTGGCCACTGCCCACAGCAGCTGTTGAGCATGTGAAAGGTGCCCTGCCGGAGCTGAGTGAGATTTCCTGAAAATGTAAAATATACACTGAATTTTGAAGGCTTAGTACAAAAGAAGGATGTGAACCATCTCATTAACAATCTTTGTATACCGATTACGTATGGAAATGATATTTTGAATATGTGCATTGGGTTCAATAAAATATCTTATTTAAATTAATGTCACTATTTTTTTCTTTCGTGTCGTGACTACTAGAAAATGTAAAGTTGCACAGGGCTCATATTCTGTTCCCATTGGCTAGTGTCCCTCCCGGAGAAGGCAATGGCACCCCACTCCAGTACTCTTGCCTGGAAAATCCATGGATGGAGGAGCCTGGTGGGCTGTAGTCCATGGGGCCTCCAAGAGTCGGACACGACTGAGCGACTTCCCTTTCACTTTTCACTTTCATGCATTGGAGAAGGAAATGGCAACCCACTCCAGTGTTCTTGCCTGGAGAATCCCAGGGACGGGGGAGCCTGGTGGGCTGCCGTCTATGGGGTCACACAGAGTCGGACACGACTGAAGCGACTTAGCAGCAGCAGCAGCAGCATCAGCGTTGTCCCTCCAGGGAATCTTTAGCTCCAACATATTTGAATCCATTTTCTCTCAAGAGATGTTTTCAGATGGTGGTTTTTTCCCCAGGACCCCTAAAGTTACACTCATCCCAAGTCATGAAATGGAAAGCTACACTTCTCCTCGCTTCTGCAGCTGGACCTGTTTCATTTGCTAAGCTCTCTGCCTCTTCCCATCGTCTCTTACCCTTGCCACTTCCCACACTCGCCCTTGGAACACTGGCTCTTCTATGCTGGCCTTTAGGTTTAGAAACAGCAGGATAAAAAGGCTGAGAAGAACCCGAGGAGACCATCAAACCCATTCAAACTGGTCCACTTGACCCAACCCCAGCGAAACACAGCTGCATTGGTCTAATGCTTTTTTAAAAAGCAATAATTCTCGTTTGTTTTCATGTAGTAAATAGTGCTTATCCATTGTAGAAAAATGACAAAATAGAAGCCGAAAGAAGAAAATAGAAATCATCTAGAAATCCAAGCCTCGAGTTGGCCATTATTGATTTTTGAGGGTACATCTTAATTAAATTTTATTGTTTACAACAAAAATAACTGTAACATTTATTGAGCACTTACTATGCCCAGGCACTGTGATACATGTTTTTAAGATAGTTTTCTTTGTAATAATCCTAAAGCAGATTATATTATTATCCTTGTATTACTGTTGAGAAAAACTGAGACTTAGGAAAGTTAAATATCATGTCCAAAGACAGCTCGTAGTGATCAGTTCCATTCAGTTGCTTAGTCATGGCCAACTCTTTTTGACCCCATGGACTGCAGCATGCCAGGCTTCCCTGTCCATCACCAACTCCCAGATCTTGTTCAAACTCATATCCATCGAGTTGGTGATGCCACCCAACCATCTCATCCTCTGTCGTCCCCTTCTCCTCCTGCCCTTCAGTCTTTTCCAGCATCAGGGTCTTTTCCAATGAGTCAGTTCTTTGCATCAGGTGCCCAAAGTATTGGAGCTTCAGCTTCGGCATCAGCCCTTCCCATGTATATTCAGGACTGATCTCCTTTAGGGTTGACTGGTTGGATCTCCTTGCAGCCCAGCTCATAGTGATGATGAGACAGTCTAGATCATAGTGACGGAAAGAGTTAAACACAGGTCCAAAAGGCCTTGGACAGGAAGTCCTCAGACCCCTGCCTCTGACTGCAGTTCTGCAAGGAGAGGTATGCTACCACCTTCCTCATAACCTTGTTTTCTTGAAGGCATCCATCTCTTCCTAATCTTCCTAAATTCTCAGTGCCTGTTTCTTTCCATTCAGGCTGTGATAACAGAGTACCATAGGCTGAGAGGCTTAGAAATAATAGAACATTCTTTGTCACAGTTCTGGAGGTTGGGAAGAGCAAGACACCAGCAGACTCAGGGTCTGGTGAGAAGCCACTTCCTGGTTCACAGATTGCCATCTTCTCCCTGTGTCCTCACGTGGACGAAGGGCTGAGGAGCCTTCTGGGGACTCTTTAGGAAGGAGCACTAAGCCTCCACGAAGTCTCTGCCCTCATGACCTACTCAACTCCCAGAGGCCCTGCCTCCAAATACCAACGTGATCCTTGGGAGCTAGGCTTCATCGTGTGAATTTCAGAGGAACACAAGCATTCGGTCTCTAGCAGTGCCCTCCTTTATGCGTGTCCTGCTGCTGCTGCTGCTGCTAAGTCACTTCAGTCGTGTCCGACTCTGTGCGACCCCACCGACGGGAGCCCACTGTCTCTGGGATTCTCCAGGCAAGAGTACTGGAGTAGGGTGCCGTCGCTTTCTCCACTATGCGTGTCCTAGTCCGCTTCTAACTGCTTTTTATTTGTATATTCATTTACTCAACAGATACTCATTGGACACTCACTTTGTGCCAGGAGATACTCTGGGCAACCGGAAAACAGCAATGAACAAAGTTACTCTTGTGGAGCTTGTATTTCAGTTTAGGGAGACAAACAATAAATTAACAAGCAAATAGACATGATGTCAGGTAGTGAGACAAACCAATACAGAGAGGGAGCTGAGCTGTATGAGAGGGAAACACAGCGACGGGCAGGGAGTAGTGGGAAGCATCACGGTGTAGACTGCATTACTATTATTATTATTTGTAATTATTCTGACTTGCCTAGAACAACCTGGCTAAAACAGATTGCTATTTTGTTAGGGTGGCCAGGGAAGGCTTTGCAGATAATGTAACATTTGAGCAGAGACTTTGAAAGAAGTGAGGAAGCAAGCTATCAAATTACTTGGGAGAAGAACTTTCTACAGCAGGGATAATATCTGCAGACTAAATCCTTGGACCTTCCTTCCAGTTGGAAGACCTTACAGAGGTGAAGAGGGAACAGCAAAGAAGACTGGGAAGGGAAAGGCAATGAAATAAATAAATAATAACCAGAAGAGAAGGGTAACCAGGCTGGTGAGGAAAACTTTGCAAGTAGATGGGAGTGAGCAACCCTGTCAGCTGCTCCTGGTAGAGTAAGATATGGACTGAGAATTGGCCATTGGATTTAGCCATGTGGAGAGCATATATATTACCAATACAACTACGGTAAAGGGCATAGGGTGGGGGAGGCCGTGAGCCTACACCCTTCCATCCTTCTTGTCTTGTGGTTCTTAGGGACACCAGGGGGTCAATTAACTTCTTTAAACCGTTCTTACTGGTCTAATTTGGCTTCTCTCACTCTCATCTTTGAAATATTGGTGACAGGATGATGAGCAAGTGATACTTCTTATTTTTTTAATTTTCTTTTATCTTTGGCGGCGCTGGGTCTTTATTGCTCCGTGAGGGCTTTCTCTGGTTTTGGCAAGTTTTCTCTGGGGGCTACGCTCTGGCTGTGGTGCATGGGCTTCTCATTGCGGGGGCTTTTGAACTGTGGTGTGGAGAAGACTCTTGAGAGTCCCTTGGACTGCAAGGAGATCCAACCAGTCCATTCTGAAGGAGATCAGCCCTGGGATTTCTTTGGAGGGAATGATGCTAAAACTGAAGCTCCAGTGCTTTGGCCACCTCATGCCAACTCTTCAGTTGACTCATTGGAAAAGACCCTGATGCTGGGAGGGATTGGGGGCAGGAGGAGAAAGGGACGACTGAGGATGAGATGGCTGGATGGCATCACGGACTCATTGGACGTGAGTCTGAGTGACTCCGGGAGTTGGTGATGGACAGGGAGGCCTGGCGTGCTGCGATTCATGGGGTCACAAAGAGTTGGACACGACTGAGCAACTGAACTGAACTGAACTCTTGTTGCAGAGCACAGGCTCTAGGGCATGAGGGCTTCAGGAACTGTGGAACAAAGACTTAGTTGTTCCAAGGCATGTGGAGTCTTCCCAGACCAGGGATCAAACTGTGTCCGTTGCATGAGCCAGGCAGATTCTTAACCACTGGACCACCAGGGAAGTCCCTAAGTGATACTTTTTGAAAAGCTAATGATGATTGGTGGTGAGTTTCCTATTTGAATGTCTCAGGACCCAATGTACCTTGCAAACTGTGATGAGTTGGCAGCTCTTGGAAGAAGGAAAGGAATACATTTTCTAGCCCTCATGCACTTACAATGCAGAATATTTTCAGGTGATCACGCCTATACCCAGGAGAGGATTCATCACAACAGCTGAGTATTACAACATGTATGTGACCGATGCCTTGTTAGCAAGCATTAATGTTAGAAACAGTCGTAATAGGACTAAATTGCTTGGACTCCAAGCAATTACTAATCCCACCAACTCTGAATTGTCTCCTTTTTTTTCACTGTCTTTTGACAATAACAAGCTGGTCCTTTTCTGTCAAATTCCATCATAAAAGCACATCTTTGTTGTCCGGTCACTAAGTTGTCTGACTCTTTGCAACCCCATGGACTGCCAATTACATGTATGTAGTATGTGCCAAGCCTATGTTTTTGCATCTAACCCATTTTGCAGAGTCCAGCTTGACTCTCCAGATCTACCTCTCGGTCTTCCTTTGCCATCTTCTTATATAATTCATCTACAAGCTTGCTGCTGTCCTTGACTATATCAGGTACAGATCATGTGAAATTGGGATGTGACTCACTCAGCAAGGCCACACTTGGAATTCACTCAGTCCTTCAGTGTTAAGAGCGGGCAGGAGAGGTTTGGTCCGGAGGACAATTTCCAGAGCCTGAAGGACGTGCCGATCATAGGCATGCTTCCTCCTCTAAGAACAAGAAAAGTTGGCCCTGGGAAAACCCCAGACAGACCTGCTCTATTTGTTTCTGGAGCCTTGTCTTCTCAATCCAGAGGCTTCCAGAAACGTCCCAGAAGCAACATGACTAAGAATATAGACCTTTCTCATCATTTAAAATAATTACAGTTTTCTCTCTCTGAAACTCCACATGCTCTTTCAATGAACTGGGCTGCTTTTCCAGCCGCCTGAAGAGGTGCAGGAATGCTCTCATTATCCACTGCATCCACACTGCTCTAGAAGGCTCTTTTCCATAAAGGGCAGCTCCTTTAAAAGGTCCAGGCTAGTGTTTGCAAATGTGAAGCTTTTGAAATGTTTGAGAACCGCTGTGGACCTTGGCTGCCCATTAGTACAACAACTTCACAGTCTCTGTGCTCTACAAAGAAGTTTCTCAAAGTATACTCTGCATTGATTCGTTCAGCAAATAATCACAAAATATTCATTTTGTCCAAAGTGTCGTTCTAGGCCCTGGAGAGCATAGCAGTGAATAAAGCAGATACAAATAATTTTTTCTCATGGAGTTTACCTTCCACTGGGACAAGACCAAAAACAAATTAAATAAGTGGAAATAGAATTAGTTAGACAGTGCTAAGTGCTATGGAGAAAAACCATCGGGGAAGGAGGAAAGGGGCACCCTGGATGAAGGGGTGGAAAGAGGGTTGTAATTTGCAATGGGAAGCAGGGAGGGTCAGGAAAGACTGTGTCAAAAAGTGTCATTTGGACAAAGACCAGAAGACAGTGATGGTATGCGTTGCAGAAATCTAGGAGGAGAGCCCACTAGGGAGAAGGAAAAACGGTAGCACAAGTTCTGAGGCTGCGGTGTGCCTGGGATGTTCTTTTTCTTTTTTTCTTTTTACATGTTATTTATGTATTTATTTGACTGTGCTTTCTCTTTAGTTATAGCATGCTACGTCTTCCGCCTTCATTGCAGCGTGGAGGATCTTTAGCTGCAGCATTTCACACTCTTAGTTGCAGCTTGTGGGATCTAGTTCCTGACTAGGGATCAAACCCAGGCCCCTTGCATTGGGAGGGAAATCCCTGAGATGTTCAAAGTCCAATAGGAAGGCCAGTGCAGGCCAGGTAAAGTGAACGAGGGAGTGAGTAATAGGAAAGAGGTAATAGGGCCCAAATCATTCAAGCCTTTCTTTGTAAGGATTTGAGCTTTTACTGTAGTGAGATGGGGACCCACTGGAGGAATTTAAGAAACTGAGTGACATATTCTAACTTATATTTCAATTTCAATTTACATTCTAACTTATATTTCACACTCGGCTGCTGGAAAAATAGATACTAGGGCCACCAGTTAAGAGACTACTGCCATAAACCAAGTGAATACTGGTGGTAGCAGATCACCCATTAAATTATAGAATGCCTAAGCAAACTACAAAGCTCAGAGTCAAACTTAGACCCACTAATCGAGGATGAGGTTTCCCAGAAGGCTGAGGTTTTCGCAAGTACTCTCTAGGTATTGTTTAAGTATGCTAGAGTTTGAAAACCATTCTTCTGTAATGTCCCAGCTGTCAATTTATTGCCTCTCTGCTCCAGATTGATCCTTCACTGTCTGCTCTGCAAAAAATAGATCTGGGCCCTTTAAATATGTGTCCTTCGCCAGCTGTCCCGGTGTGCAACTTTGTCAGGAGAGAACCCTGGAGAGACGCTGCAGTAGGAGGAGGGCTTCCTTCCTGGTTCTGAGCTTCTGGCTCGGCAGCCTCCCGAGACACCAGCATGCTCTCCATGTCCAGGGATTCCCCGGGAGCCAGCTCCTGTGGCGTGGACACTGGCTCCAGCACCAGGCTCCTGGAGTGCATGTGGCTTTCCCAGCACCAGTTTCTGCAGTGGGCAGCTTCTTCAGTGCCAGGCTCTGGGTGTACCGGCAGCTTTGCGAGCAGCCAGCTGCTGAAGCACAGGTGGCTTCTCAAGCGCCCAGTTCCTTCAGTGCGTGGCCAGCCGACAGGACCCCCACATCCAGCAGCTTCCCCAGCACCAGGTGACTTCATACAAAGTGCCTTCAGAACTCCACCTCCTCTGCAACGCTCCCTGCATTTGAGAGAACTGATTTACCCCAAATTCCACAGGTGCGGTCACTGCTTTTCAGTCCAGGGGGCTCTAGCCGCATCCGATGGTCCATTCTCCAAGTATGTCCAGATCTCAGCTTGGGGGAGGGTGGAAGGAGAGGGCAGTAGGGGACAAGTGATCTTTCTAGGGCTTCTATCTCAGTCCTGGGTGTGAGAGCTGTGCCTTACATCTGCCATTCCTATATCTTGGAGTTCACTTTTACTTATTTCTGAACAACTCTGTTACAGTTAATATTTTCTTAAATAAATGTCTGTTTTTTAAAAAATGTTTCTTTATTTGACTGCACCTGGCTTAGTTGCAACACACGGGATCTCCAGTCTGTAGCTGCAGCATGTGGGGCCTAGTTCCCTGGTGGTGGCGGTGTTTAGTCGCTCAGTCATGTTTGACTCTATGCAACCCCATGGGCTGCATAGCCCACCAGGCTCCTCTGTCCATGGGATTCTCCAGGCAAGAACACTGGAGAGGGTTGACCAGGGATCAAACCCAGGCTCCGTGCATTGGGAGCGTGGAGTCTCATCTACTGGACCACCAGGGAAATCCCAGTAGTTACTAATTTTTATATTAACTTTTTCAGGCTTAAATTACTCTGGAGATTCTCTTTCCTGACTGCACCCTGATGGATACATACAGCATCACTCATCTGAAAGGAAATTTAAAAACCCAATCTCTGCATTGCCAAACTTGAATATTTGGAAATAGTTGTATAATGGAGTCAAACTTTCCAGTTTTCACCCAATTTCTTGGTAGAGTTTTGTGCATGTTAAACAATTATCTCCACCTCACTGATATTTGTCTTCAACTAGAAGAACCTAGAAAGCAGAGTCTTTCCAAACTGCCAGGATGTGGAGCCTAGCAGGGTTACTTCTGCCTGAGGGGGAGATAATGACAGACAAGACCTTCAAGATGTATAAATAATCCCTGAGCAGAATCAGGGACCTTCTGGAGGTTCTTCCAGTATCACATCCTTTTGCTTTTTTATATCCCAGATGCTTTTTTCTATTTTTTACCTGTTTACATTTGAAGAAATTGAGTCCACTTGGATTAGATATATGACCTAAAAATTATGAATTAAGCTTTTTTTTAATTTATTTTTTTGTTGCGGTCACCAACTCCAGATCTGACAAGTTATAAAGAAATATCAATCCTTGAGACACGTGTCCTCTGAAGACAATCAGAAAAATTTAGAAAGCACTGCTTGATAGAAAAATAATGTGAACCATACAAGTAACTTTAAATATTCTACTGCTGCTGCTGCTGCTGCTAAGTCGCTTCAGTCGCGTCCGACTCTGTGCGACCCCATAGACGGCAGCCTACCAGGCTCCCTCGTCCCTGGGATTCTCCAGGCAAGAACACTGGAGTGGGTTGCCATTGCCTTCTCCAGTGCATGAAAGTGAAAAGTGAAAGTGAAGTCACTGAGTCGTGTCCAAATCTCAGTGACCCCATGGACTGCAGCCTACCAGGCTCCGCCATCCATGGGATTTTCCAGGCAAGAGTACTGGAGTGGGGTGCCATTGCCTTCTCCATAAATATTCTACTAGCCATATATTTATATATATTTGGCTGTGCACGAATATATAGTTGTGGGGAGCGGAGGCTATTCTCTAGTGGCGGTGCACGGGCTTCCGGGTAGGCAGCCTTCAGGAGCTGCAGCTCCCAGGCTCTAGAGCACAAGCTCAAAAGTTATGGTGCATGTGTTTTGTTGCTCGGCACAATGTGGGATCTTCCTGGACCAGGTATCAGACCAGTGTCTCCTGCATTGGCAGGTGGATTCTTTACCATTGAGCCAACAGGGAAGCCCTCCTAGCCGTATTTTTAAAGGTGACAAGTAAAATTATTTTTAATAATATAGTTGATTTAAACATATATATGCAATATATAAAAATTATCACTTAAAATGTAATTAATATTTAAAATACTACTGAGATAGCTCACATTCTTCTTTCTGGTCTTTGAAATTCAGCATGTATTATACACTTACAACTTTCTCAATACAGGCCAGCCCCATCAAGTGCTCGAAAGCCACGCGTGCCAAGTAGCCACCTTATTGGACAGAGTAGTTCAAGATCGTCTAGCTCAGCCCCCCCTCGTTTTAAGCAGAGGGCACAGAATCCCCAAAGAATTTTGAGTTGTCCTTTCTAATCCACAAAATCAGTGCCAGAACCCAAGGTATGTGATACCTGAGCATAAGCCCAACTCTGCCCTTGATTAGCTGTGTGACTCAGGGCAAATTTCCTTACCTCTCTGAGCTTCAACTTCTTTTTCTATAAAATAGAAATAATAATACATTGTCAAAAGCTGTACTAAGGATTAAGTAAGGGAATGGATGTAAAGCACTTAGCCCATAGTGAGCACTGGCTAAATGGAGTACTAAGTTATCATATTGACTTCACCAACAGCATTGCCTTTCCTGCTCTTTCAGGAAGCAGAGAAGGGCAGCTCCCACTGCACACCACTGGCTTTGGGTGTGGGTTTAGTCTAGCTAGCAAGAGCAAGGGCAGGTACTGCATGTGCCCATCAAAGCATTAGCACAGCTCTTCCTGTGTTTCCAAATTAGCAAAAGTGTTAGTCATTCAGTTGTGTCTGATTCTATGTGACCCCATGGACTGTAGCCCAACAGGCTCCTCTATCCATGGGATACTTCAGGCAAGAATACTGGAGTGAACAGTCATTCCCTTCTCCAGGGGAATCTTCCCAAACCCGGGTCTCCTGCATTGCAGGCAGATTCTTTACCCTCTGAGCCATCAGGGAAGTCCCAAGTTACACAACAGAAAGGTGATTTTCCTTCCAAGATTCTCTTTGTAAAGTACCGTGATGAATGTTTAAAATTTCAGCAAGAAGAATAGTTATAGGGAGAATGCCATTGAACGCCTGTGCCCATTCCAGTCCCTGGTGACCCTTACAGCCCTGACTCACCTGGCTTCCCCACTGACCCTTTCTGCCCAGCCAGAAGCCACAGTGCTTGCTCAAAAGGAGATCATGTCATTTGTTGACATTTCCCAGGTGCAGCAAAGCCAAGCCCTCTTTTAGGGATCTGAGTCTTTGCATATAATTAGCAGATCAAATTACCCTCAGGGGAACTGAGTCTTGGCATTCTTCATTGTCAAGAAGAACCACAGCCTTCAGAGAAAGGGGGTGGCGACAACCAACTACACTACTTTGGGCCTTTCTTCATTTGAGGATCTCAAAGGGAGCAATACTCAAGAGAGGCGCACAGGGTTCCAGGCTCTGCTTCTCCTTTATCTTAAAAACTTACTTCCGAGGATGCGTGCTCTGGAAATTGGAGCATAAACTGAGATCAGCAAATAGAATATTTCACTTTCACTTAATAGGTATCTTTAGATGCCCTATCATTTGTGAAATACTTGGTCAAAAATCATTTTTAAATTTCAAGAAATTTACAATCTGTTTTGAAAGAAAATGTGGAAGAAGTGGGTTTATGCCATGTAGATGGCAACATGATATATTATGTATCATGTATGATATTAAGTATTGGTTTATATTTGTATCTATGTAATTACTACTGCAGTATTAGATTGTTCATTAAGAAGACTAAATATCTGAAGCCACAGCACTTAGTTATATGAAGAGGTGTGAAATGACATCGGGCTGGAAGGGTTTTTGTTTTTGTTTTCAATCTATCAGAAGTGATATATTTATAAATTACAAGGTCTTCAGCTTTTAAACAGCAAGGGAATTTGGACACAGACTATAAAATGCATGAACCTTGAAGATGTTATGCTAAGTAAAATAGAGCCGGTCTCAAAAGGTAAAAAAAAACTCCATGACCCACTTACACAGACACTTAGGGGAGTCCAGTCTATACAGACAGAAAGAATGGTGGTTGCCAGGGGTTGGGGTTGGTGTAAACAGTTATCGTTTAATGGGCGGATGGGTTGGGAGATTTTTTACAAGATAAAAGACCCAGGTAAAATCTTTAGGGAGGAGGCAGAGTTTGAAACATCAATTGAGTTTAAATGAAATCAAAGGGGATTCCAGGGGAGCGTGTGGAAAGACTAGGGGTGAAGTCAAAGAAAGGAAAGTTGTGGAAGGCAGGGTTGGGGGGTGGTGATGGAAGAGATGGGTAATGCTGATGGCAAATGGGGGTGGGGAGTACACTGGAGATGGGGTGGTGCCATGTTTTGCCAATGGGTGGCCTCACCAGCCCCTCCATGCCCAGCCCTTGCTTGGCTGGTTTCAGCATCTCTTGCATGTGTGGCCTTGGAGAGGGAGTGGCTTGCAAAGCCCCGACAAGGCTGCTGCCCCAGCCTGAATGAATGCCAGGCTTCCGAGGTATGGGCGCCCATTTTAATTTTCTGGTACCAGCCTTTGCACTGGGGTAGCTGACCTTTCTTCTCGTGCTTCTAGCCACACAGAGACTTGCCCAACAATGGAGTAAGCGATGCAGACTTGACCTTGAAGTTCAGACTCAATAAGAGGAACATGATGAATAAAAATGATAAGTGGGAGAACGACAGTTAACTAAGGAAAGAATCATGGCCACCAGACTTCTTGGTAATCTGAGAAATTTTAAATAAATCTCATCTTATTGCGTTTGCACCCTGGGCTTGGTCTCCCGAAGAGAACATCATGGAGGGCAGTGAGACCCAGGAACTAATGAGCAGGCTTCCCCCACAAAACTAGAGAAGTTTTAGCTATATTGACTTTTAATGCGCCCAAGGCGTTTGTCTCAGTACACTTCATTGTACTGATAGCAGCTTTACCTGATTTTGCAAAACAAACAACCATCACAGGAGCTGATTCTAATGACCACTTTCCTTTTGAGTACCTTATCTATGCCCCCCTCTTTTAAATGAAGTTGGCACTTTCAGACTTCTTTTTCCTTCCTGCAGAGTTTTTCTGAAGAGTCTAGCAGAATTCCTTTAAAAACAAAATTTAAAAGCAAACTCACCCGTCTAGTTGCCTTGGCCCTTAAAAAACCCTTCCCAGTGAATCGTCTCTTATTCCCTGACAAACTTCTTTGCTCTCTGTAAATGATGCTGACAAAGGAAAATCAAATTAAAGTGTTAGTCCCAGAATTCCATCACCTAGTGTGTTTGAATGACTTTTTCATCCTCCGTCTAGAATCCTGCTTCAGCCATTAGCACTTTTCCTAAGAGGAGACAACTTTCTGAAGTTACATCTGCAACCGAAAAAGCTGACGCTCACCAAAGGTTGTCATTCGTCACAGGCTGTCTTTCCCTTTACTAAAGAACTGAAATCAGATGAGTTGCTGACATCTGGTGGTTGCTAAGCAGAGTGTAAGCTGGGTCTTAGAAGGACTTCTACCTGAGATTACAATAAACTCCTCAGCCTCCAATTCTTAGAGGCCTCCTCTTAAACTAAGAACACTTTTGTATCCAAAGGGAAAGAGAGAATGCAAACTAAGAAGAAAAGGATACCGTGCGTTGAGAAGAGGCATGCTGGCTACCAGAATGAAAAGTGCAAACTTACCTTCTCTGGAAGTGACTTCCAGGATTTGCACAAAGATTTAACTTGCTCCAACGTACCCAGGGTTTGATTGCGAAAATCCCCTGGAGTAGGAAATGGTAACCCACTTCAGTATTCTTGCCTGGGAAATCCCACGGACAGAGGAGCCTGGTGGACTATAGTCCATAGGGCTGCAAAGAGCCAAACACAACTGAGTGACTAAACACCACCAACATACCCCATGAGTCCTGGAAGGTGGGATTCCTTTTTGGTTGAAAGTAACATTTTTGTTGCAGCTGGAAATAATTCTGCCTTTTTCCCCTTTGTTGCTCAACTATTTTAAACAGCTCTTCATTTGTCTGTGGCCATAGAGTGGAAAGTGGCTTCCAGGGCATTCTGAATTCTTCTGCTCTCCGGCTTCTCAGCACACTGAGTGAGACCAGGAGCTGGTGAAGTGGAATGGACCTCAGATCCTGCTCACGAAAGTGTCTGGACTCCATCTTCAGAGAGGTCAGGTGGAATCTTTGTTCTGGATGGGATGAAAACATCCACCAACAAGACTCCCTGAGCCCAGAGGCCTGTCAATAAATCCAGAATCACACTGGAGAGGAAGGGTTCCCAGGAGCTGCAGGCAGAAAGGAGTTAGTCACTTTTCGAAAATGACATTTGAGTGCTTCATAGCTCATCACGAAAGAGATGTACTTTGTTCATTTATTTGCTTTCTTGGCTTTTGCATTATCTTCTCTTGATTTTGCCCTCTCTACTCATCACTCCCGCCCCCTAAGCTAGGAAGTAAACTTGAGAGCTGGAACTTTGCCTCGTTCACCATTTATATTCCCAGCATCTGAAACACTGCTTTCGTTGTTGTTGTTTAGTTGCTAAGTCATGTCTGACTCTCTGTGACCCCATGGACGGCAGCATGCCAGGCTCCCCTGTTCCGCACTATTTCCCAGAGTTTGCTCGAATTCAAGTCCATTGAGTTAGTGATGCTACGTATCCATCTCATCCTCTTCCACCCACTTCTCCTCTCGCCTTCGATCTTTCCCAGCATCAGGGTCTTTTCCAATGAGTCAGATCTCTGCATGAGGTGGCCAAAGTGTTGGAGCTTCAGCTTCACCATTAGTCCTTCCAGTGAATATCCAGGGTTGATTTCTTCTAGGATTGACTGGTTTGATATCTTTGCAGTCCAAGAAACATGACTTAGTACATGGTACAATTTCCAAACATTTGTTCAATGGAAAGAATGACAACATACTCCCATAAAATCAGCCAGGAGTGCCTACCCTACCCTCCTTTACTTTAGAAAGCCCAGAGATGGTCATGTCCAGAGACACCACGCAAGTGCCGTAATGACTCTAGATTTGCCCCATTGATTGACAGTCTGGAGCAAAGGGCAGATACCCAGAGGCCAACCTGAGCACCCCCAAGGGTTCCTGGAGGATGACTAGTATTAGCAAGAGTGAAGAGAAGTGAAGGCAGACGTCTTTAGGGGCAAGGCTGAGTACATTGCCACATAGGTTCTTGGTGCTGAATAGCTCTCTGGGTGTGCATGAGTCTGTGGGGCTTGGGGAAGTGTGTTGGAAAACTTTCCCTCTGTCTCCAGCTAAATGGTTTCCTGAGGAAATGAGAAATGGAGATGGGGTGGGTGGGAAGGAATGAAAAAATTCCAGTAAGGAAAAAAAAATGACTTTTTTTTTTCTTTGAAAGAGGGAATTATTGGCAGATCTGAAATTCCAGGCTCTGGGTGTATTAGAAATACAAAAGACTCTGAATTTTTTTTTTTAAACATGGAGTATGAGACACTAGAACAAAACACTTCAAGAATAACATTTTTTTAATTGAAGGGTTTGGGGAATCTTAGCCCAAAGTGACCAAGACCCAGGGTTCAAGGGTTCATGTCCCTCCCCACATAGCCCAGCAGAGCAGGTACTTTCTGACATGCATTAATACAGTTTATGGTTACATTGCTGGACCCCATGTGGACTGAAAGGGCCTCTTTATCTTTAAACAAACAGATGAGGAAGGAGGATCTCCCCCACCCCAGCTAGACCTCGATTGGTGAGGCCACACCATGGGTTTTTCCACTCCAGCTATCAATCTTTCCTTGTTTGTGGTTTGAACGAAAAAAAGAGAAGTACAGGAAAAGGGAGGTGTAATCTGCAGGTAACTCTACTCTGTTTCAGCAGACCTTGAAATAAATAACTTGGTCTGACTCTTCCTGAGCATTGGATGGAATGGAGTGTATGAGGATTTGTGGGGACTCCCTGAGTCTTCCCCTACCCAAAACACCACTCACACCACCATGGAGCTTCCTGTAATCCTTAGGCAGGGCTTGTGTGCAGGGCCTCAGCCTACATGCCACGCCTGAGGTAGGAACTCAGAGCGTCATCAGCAACGGTCATAACACCAGAAGGCCTCTCTTAAATAAGTGTCTTCTGCGCACAGTACTCTGCTAGATGGTGCAGAAAGAAAATCACAGCTACTGCTCTGTCACCTTAGAGTTTATGGTCTCAGAATAATCTACCAGCCTTCTCGGGGGACATCAAGTGTGTTAATGACAAGGTTAGTTTTGTTTTCTTTGTTTTCACCGTTGTGGAGGGGAAGGTCACAAGTTTTTGTGTCAGACAAAACCAGGTTAGAATTCAAGTTCTTTCGTTTATTAATGTGTGACCTTGACCCAATTGTACTCAGTTCCCTGGTAGCTCAGTTGGTAAAGAATCCACCTGCAATGCAGGAGACCCTGGTTCAAATTCCTGGTTTGGGAAGATCCACTGGAGAAGGAATAGGCTATCCACTCCAGGATTCTTGGGCTTCCCTGGTGGCTCAGCTGGTAAAGAATCAGCCTGCAATGTAGGAGACCTGGATTCGATCCCTGAGTTGGGAAGATCCCCTGGAGAAGGGAAAGGCTACCTACCCGCTCTAGTATCTGGCCTGGAGAATTCCATGGACTATACAGTCCATGGCGTTGCAGAGTCGGACATGACTGAGCGACTTTCACTTTCACTTTGACCCAACTGTGGAAATTCCGTGCCTCCCTTATCTCATCTATGAAATGAGGGTGAAAATAGCTACCACATGGAGTTGTTGTCAAGATTAAATATCCATAACAAGGTTAATATGGTGCCTGCCACATAGCAAATTTTCAGTAAATGGCTGCTATTGGTCTTGGGGGTAGAGAAACAATTTGGTGAGGACCAGCTGCAAGTAAGACTCTGTGTTAAGTTCTTTGCTGACATTGCTCGTTTTTCCTCAGGAGAATACCATGTAGTAAATGCTGTCCTTATTCTTGCTTTATACTCGTGAGGAAACTGAGACACACACCTCCATGATCCCATAGTTAGTGATGGTGAACCCAGATTGTCTGGCTCTAGACACTTCCTCAGAAAAGGTGGGACTAAATAGTTGAGCTGCCATTTTTGCTTAAAACACCTGAATGGGAGATTTCATCACATTCCCTCTCATTTGCTGACACCAGCCAGTGAACATCCAACATCAACTGGACTCTGTCTCCTTGGACGGGCCCCAGGCTCAGTATGGAGGGATGACCTCTATGGACAGTTACCCTTGCCCTGGTCTCCCAACTGAAAACAAAAAGGGGGACAGTTACATAAAGCAGTGCTGACCTATATTCTCGACACCCTAAGTTGCTTCTGGATCTCCAGGGCAAACACAGATATTCACTAGGAGAGAAGCACAAACTGATGTTCGTCCACTGTTACCCTCAGATGCCCTGCCATTAGCCCAGCTTGGCTGAGAATCAGTGGATATTGACTGATTTGATTTTGCTACCCATGTTCCTTCAAGAGAAGACCAGCTCTCCCACCATCAACCCAAATGAAACAAAGCAAAACACATGGGCTAGACACTTATAATTTCAGATTTTTATGGGAAAATAAGTTTGCAAAAACCTGGCTAGAGTGATTACAGAAGAGTTCTTTAAAAAAATTGTTTACTTTTCAAATATTTAAACACCATCAAATAAGAGTGTTGCCAAATGAGTTTCTGGAGATTAGTTTTAATGAACAAGTGATAAAATCTTATAAATGTTTCATCCCATACACATAATATTTGTATAGATAAGGTTTGGCTCCTCAGGTAATTAAACATCATCCCCTACAAACTTGTTTTGCTAATTGGCTTAGAAGACATTGTCTCGAAATAAAAAAAAAGTCTGATTTTTTAATATAAATTATCCAAATTAGCAGATATCTTATTACTGAAGTTTTATGGTTATTAGTTTTAAAATTATTTGCTGTTTTATTTTTTTGAAAGAATACTTGAGAAATCTACTGACTAAATCTCCTCTGGAGTCATTAGCATCTGACAAACAAAAGCAATGACTGGGGGATTCCCTAGTGGTCCAGTGGTTAGAACCAGGCACTTCTACTGCTGAGGGTGCAGTTTCAGTCTCCTGTAGGGAAATGAAGAGCCTGTAAGCCTCTTGGCAAAAAAAAAAAAAAAAAAAAAAAAAAAACACACAACAAAAACAAAAAGAGACTGATATCCAGGATTATCCGTGCTTTTTTAATACATGAACTTTAATACATTCCTTACAATATCCCCAAACAACTCCATCATAGTTCCCCAACAGAAGTCATAAGTCCAAGTTCAAACACACAGCTATCACTGAATTGTTGCTGCTGCTGCTGCTGCTGCTGCTGCTAAGTCACTTCAGTCGTGTCTGCAACCCCAGAGACGGCAGGCCACCAGGATCCCCGATCCAAAACATCACTTCAATTACCCAGGGCTTCGTTTTCTATCTCTTGTAGATAACCGAAGCATCTCCACTGGTTCTCAGAGATGGTGATGGTGGTAATGTTGACGGCAATGATGGTGGGAGCAGTCACAGTGGTGGTGGTGATGATGGTGATGTTGATGGCAGTGAGGACTGATGAAAAAAAAAAAAAAAAAAAAAAAAAACACAACAAAAACAAAAAGAGACTGATATCCAGGATTATCCGTGCTTTTTTAATACATGAACTTTAATACATTCCTTACAATATCCCCAAACAACTCCATCATAGTTCCCCAACAGAAGTCATAAGTCCAAGTTCAAACACACAGCTATCACTGAATTGTTGCTGCTGCTGCTGCTGCTGCTGCTGCTAAGTCACTTCAGTCGTGTCTGCAACCCCAGAGACGGCAGGCCACCAGGATCCCCGATCCAAAACATCACTTCAATTACCCAGGGCTTCGTTTTCTATCTCTTGTAGATAACCGAAGCATCTCCACTGGTTCTCAGAGATGGTGATGGTGGTAATGTTGACGGCAATGATGGTGGGAGCAGTCACAGTGGTGGTGGTGATGATGGTGATGTTGATGGCAGTGAGGACTGATGAGCACCCTCAAATCTCCAGCAACAAGCAACTTGCAAGAATTCACATCTTATCTGCCCCCACCTTGCCCCCTTCTGAACTATACATTTCAGAGCCCGGAGGAGACGAGCCAGTGGAAGATCCTTCCAAGAATGACTGCATCAGGTGGGGAACGGGAAAGAAAAATCACTATCTGGACTTCTCTAAACTGTTCACTTCAGTCATACCTACTCTTAAATGTGAAGATGTTACGACGACGAAAAGACTAGGAAATGGCAAAATGGAGGAAAAGACATTAAGGAGCAAATGGAAATGTATTTGGTGGGTGGGGACAGGATTAAGAACTGAAAGCCAGAATCTCTAGCACATCCTTTACAGGTTCTGTTCACTACCATAAGGTCAAAAGGCAACAGGGGAACTATGACCCTGGTCTGCTCTATTGGGGGGGTCCCACGGGAGCACAAGAAAATGCCACTAAGTGACTTGGCTCACTGTCACCCTTTCTATCACCACTCCCATCACCACCAGCCTCCCTTCCAAAGCAAATTCCAGCTGACTAGTTAACTTGTATGCACATTATAAGGTATTGTAAGCAGGCATTGCCCAGTAAGAGCCATTTAGGTGAAAATTCAGTTGCATTACCCCTTTTAAACTTTTCAGTTTACAGAATTGTTTAAAGTTAAACTTCATTATAAAGTTACAATAACAGTAGAGTCAAATTAACGTGATGACATTAGGGGAAGAACTCGTTAGCTCTCTGCAAGTGATTAGCAAAATGATGTTCTCAATATATACACACGTGTATAAACACACATTTCACATGAACATACATATCTGTAAGAGAAGTTGGGCTCTATGGGCTTTTTGGAACCCAAGCAGTAGGCAATGGAGAAATTAGCTTGCAAAGAGGCTTTCAGTATTCCCCACTGCTATTAATGACTTGTATCCAGAAAACAACTTCTACTTAGACAGATATGACCTGGCAGTGAACTTTGCTTAAAGATTATTTTGGTTTTCTGGGAAATTTGTTTAACTGGTTTAGATTTTGAATGAGGGAGGTTAACTGTGAACTCAAAACCAATTAAATGCTGAGCTATTGAGAACCTTGACTCCTGAAGCTAGAGAAAAACAGGATGGTGGGTGAAGTGGAACACGGAAGCTTCATTGCCCTCAGTGGGGAGGTTAATGGAAAGAATAGGAACAAGAAGAGAGGACTCCTTGGGCAGGCTCTGTGGCTTGACAGCCATGTGACCTTGGATAAGTCATCTGACCTCTCTGAGCTTCTTTTTCTTCCTCCATGAAATCATGACAAGTTTGTCTTCCCTGAATCAACAAATGATAGTAAAAAGGTGAAATGGATGAAAATTTTCTTCTTAAATATAAAATGCGCAGCATTAGGCTCCATGCCTAATTTACTTGACTTGAAATTTAGTTTCCTGAGTGTTGTGTCTGATGTTCTCCACCAGACTGTAAGGTCCATCCATACAGGAAACGGGTGGATCATAGCACTGGCTCTGTCCCTGCTGGTGGGATATATATTGACGCTAGTACTGGCATTCTATATTTCATATGAGTAAATACTGGCGAATGACTAGAGAATCAGCCTTGAAACTTAAAGCACTGTTAGGACACAGAATGTGTGCTACTTAATAGGGGGCAAAACAACGTATATCACTGAGATAAAAATCAAGGAGTTTTGGAACAATTACTGGCGACTTCCTATGTCCCTTTCTGGAGATTTCTGGCTCATTGTTGTGGAAGTTGTTGCTTTCATCTTCTTTCCTTCTATTTTCCTTTCACTCTTATCCCCTCGTGTACACTCTGATATTTTTCATCTCTCCCTTTTTCCTTTGACCCCATTAATGTCCTGGGTTAGACGGTTACTGCCTCATGCTCCAAAATCTCTGAAACAGCGTTGCTCAGACCAGAAGCCACGGTATCACCTGCAAGCTGCTGGCAATGCAGAATCTCATCAACCACTGTCCACTCCATCCCAGGTCCTGAGCGGTTGGTGGGCACATTAAAATTGGGGAAGCACTGCTCTCCAGTGCACGAGTGAGCACACACACATTACTATTTCTTTGCTCACTCACTGATCAAACTAAATTATTGTGAGCTGAGGGTCAGCCTATCCTATTACTTACACCACTTGGGTCTCTCTTCCTTACTCTGACCCCTCTTGTGTTTATTTTGCTCCTCTCTAGCACAGCAACCCACTCCAGTACTCTTGCCTGGAGAATCCCATGGACAGAGGAGCCTGGCGGGCTACAGTCCACAGAGTCGCAAAGAGTCAGACCTGACTGAGCACGCACACACACGCAGAGCACCTCTTCACAAGGGCTGGGGTCGCTGAGCATCAGTCACAACTGAGCACACGCGCACACACACACGCACAGAGCACCTCTTCACAAAGGCTGGGGATAGCAGATTAAGTAGAAGCCATATCATAGCGATTCTTTTTAGCAAGCTGGGTAAAAAGTTTAGTGAGGACAGAGTTACAAAGCATATTCTTAAGAGGGTTTTTGACTCTTTGAGTGCAACCCAGATGTCAGCTGCCGTCACCCCGTCACATGAGGCTTGGGCTAAATTAGCTCAAGCTGACTATGCGATGTCCTGCAGGAAGCCAAACGCCCTCCTCAAGATTGCACATTCCCAGGGGCGGACCTCTCAGGACCACGGAGACCTCCAAGCCTGTGTTCAATAAGCCCTTGACCTTACTCCTCTTTTTACCCAGCGTCTCTCCTCTGGACTCCTCGCCAACCTGGACTTAGAAAGGCTGCTCTGCCCTTGATCTCACTCCTCCCCAACAGTGTGTACAAAAGGCATCGAGGCTCAGAAGCCTTAACTGAAGGTTGGGAGATGGCAATGTTTACACCCCAAGTCACGTAACGTGGCACGTTTGCTCTTAGAATCCTTCTCCAGGGCTCCCCTCTGCAGGCCCAGGTGCCCGCCTCGCTGCTCATGCACCCTCTTTCTTCTCAATCTCCCTCCCCTTGTCCCTGCTCTTCCCTCCCGCAAACACATGTTCCAGTTCCTATATGCGATGCTTTGGCAATTCGGTTCTGTTTTGCAGGTATCTTTTAACCCACACCTTCAAGTTTTCAAATTGTTTTTCTGAACAAATTTCCTCCCTTACAAAGCCCCCTGGTCACAGCTGTTTCCATGATCATTTGGGGGATTTTTATTGAAGTATAGTTGTATACAACATTATTTTAGTTTCAGGTAGAGAGCACTGTGATTTAGTATTTTTACAGATTATATGCTGTTAAAACTTATTGCAAGATGATGGCTATAACTCCCTGTGCTACACAATATATCCCTGTCGCTTACTTGTTTTATACACAGGGATTTGTATCTCTTAATCCCATACGCCTAATTTGCCCCTTCCCCATTCTCTCTTCTCTGTGGAAACCAATGGTTTATTTCTATGAGTCTCTTTCTGTTTTGCATATCCATTTGTTTGTATGAATTTTTAGCTTCCACATGTAAGTGGCATTATACAGTATTTGTCTTTCTCTGTCTGACATTTCATTAAGCATAATATTCTTTAGGTCTGTCCATGTTGCTGGGTGGATTAGAGGTATGAAGAAGTGTCAGAAACTAGGAAGGTTAGAGTGAGAGAGCAAAGAAACTCAAGGGAACAAATTATTAAAAGAGCCTAGTTTTGTTGCCTTTCTAATCTATGACTAGTCCCACACTGGGTTTCCCAGGTGGCATGGCGGAAGAGAATCTGCTCATCAAGGTAGGAGCAGGAGACTTGGGTTCAATCCCTGGATCAGGAAGATCCCCTAAGGGAAGAAATGACAACCCACTCCAGTATTCTTGCTTGGAAAATTCCTTGGACAAAGGAGTCTGGTAGGCTACAGTCCCTGGAGTTGCAAAGAGCTGGACGCTACTGAGCATCCATGATGGACGCACCACATCAAACCAACTCTCCTCTACTTTGTGAAAACACATTGACTGACCAAAATTAAATTCAATTACATTCCCTTTCTTCAACTCAGCTACTGTATCTTGGCTACCATAGTCCATAGCTCTTGAAATCCATATATGTTGTATAGCTGTGGGCTTTGCCCCAACTCCGTATCTGTTTTGAACCTCAGGACCAACAACTATAACAAGGGAATAATGTTATTTAACAGGGTATTCAGTGCAACATTCCCAGTTCACTCTGCATTTTGGCTGGGACCTCAAAGCTGAGGACAACGGAGGTTAAACAGCCCATATTCTGAACAGAGGAGTCCAGTCACCCACCAGGGCTTGCTGTCAGATGGCAAAGCTAGGTACGTGTCCCGCAATCCATCACTCATTTTTGCCCGTATGTAACAGGAGACCAGGACACTGAGTTGAGTAAGTCTGGAGAGGATGGATCTTTTCCCACTTCTCGCTCGCTTACACAGATAGGAAAAGGGGTTTTCCTTTCTCAAGCCAAGTGAGGAGACCCTATGGGCTGTAGTGAAGAGCAGAGTGATAGAGCTCCTGGGAGGAAACGGCCTGTGCTGCCTGACTCTTGCCTGAAAAGCCCTAAGACAAGAGTCCAGTTAAAGCTTCCTCTCATGACAAAAAAGGGGCAGCCAGCCCTTCCAGCTTCTGGTGGAATAAAGATGCTGAGGCTTCCTGCAGCTCAGGCTTGAGTCACCTTTAAAGACCCTGCCCAAGAGGACTCACCATCCTGTCTCAGGTGGCACGGCGACATAACTCCACAGAAAGAGGCTTGGGTGTGCCTGTAGATGCCGAAGGGGAGTGAGCGTCACACACGGTCAGCTGGAAGGTGACTCACTGTGTAAAGAAGCGGTACCATAGGAGGTCCCTGCCAGGGGAAATAGTGTCTCCAGACAACCCACCAAGATGCCTAGCGAGGAAAAGAGACAGGGCCAGGGCCCAGCGTGGAGCCAACCACAGATTACACACCAGGGGAGGACATTTTTTTTTCCTCTACTCATTTCTTGCCTCCTTGGGGAGATCAGACTTAACAGATGTGAGTGATGAGGAAGAAGAAAAGAAGCTAGCCAAGTCACCTCTCTCTGTGGGAATGCAGCATCTCATCACCACTATGCAAAAACTCTACCACAGAATCCTCACGGCAGCTATGCATGCCATTCCTGAGCATGCAGGAAGACTGTGTTTCCCAATTTCACTTGCAGTGAACCTGCAGTCTGATGCTTACCTTCTGGACAATAGAGTACAAGCGAGGGTGATGTGGGCCTAGCCTCAAAGTCTCCTGCTTGATCCTCCACTCTTTTCTTCTCCTCCAAGAATGAGCGGGCTTCCCTGGAGAAGGGAATGGTTCCCCACTCCAGTATTCTGGCCTGGAGAATTCCATGGATTGTATAGTCCATGGGGTCCAAAGAGTTGGATAGACTGAGTGACTTTCACTTTCACTTTCCAGGAATGATCATGGAGAAAATAGGTTAAAGATGGCAGAGCCACAGGATGGAAGGAGCCTGGATACCCAGATCACAGCCTGAAAGAGAGTTGCCCTACCCTCAGTGGACATACGTGGCAAAGGATTTTTTAAACTAAAATACTAAAATTTCAAGTTGTTTTGTTTTTAGTATGGCAGGGCTTGAAGGAAAGTGAAAGTGAAGTCGCTCAGTTATGTCTGACTCTTTGTGACCCCATGGACTGTAACCTACAAGGCTCTTCCATCCATGAAATTTTCCAGGCAAGACTACTGGAGTGGGTTGCCATTTACCTTCTCCAGGGAATCTTCCCCACCCAGGGATCCAACCCACGTCTCCCACATTGCACACAGACGCTTTTACAGTCTGAGCCACCAGGGAAGCTCAACAGCAGGGCTTAGCCTGCCCTAATAATGTGGCAGACTTCCTGACCTGGCAGGGCTGCGGAGGGAAGAAGCTCTGCTTCTGACTCGTCTCCCTCTGCATATAGGATGAGATGTTGAAGTTTTCAATATGTCACTGGAAAGTAATACTGCATGCTTCAAGATGCATTATTTTCTCTTCTATTATTAATTTTGAAATAATTGTAGACTCAGAGAAAGTTGTAAAGATAGTACAGAGAGCTCTCAGTATTTTTTTTTATCCAGTTTCCTTTGACAGTTACATGTGACATTACAGGACAATGTCAAAACCAGGACGCTGACACTGGTACCCTGTGTTTGTATAGTTCTGGATCATTTTATCACACAGGTGGATTCATGCAAACGCCAACTACCAGGGAAATCAAGATACAGAACTGCTCCATCACCACAGAGATCTGCCGGGGGCTACCCCTATCTAGTCAAACCCTCCTCCCTTATCATCCCATCCCCACCATTTCTATCCCCTGAAAATCACTCATTTGTACTCCATCTCCATAATTTTGTAATTTTAAGACTGTTACAGAAATACATCACACACCTTGTGACCTTTGGAGATTGGCTTTTAAAAAATCAGTATAATGCCCTTGAGATCCATCCAAGTTGTTGGGTGTATCAAGAGTTCTTTCCTTTTACTGTACAGTAGTATTCATGGGATGGATGTACCACTTTTGTTTAACTATTCACTTATTGTAGAACATTGATCATTTCCATTTTTGGACTAAAAAATAAATAAAACTATTATGAGCAATCATGTATAGGTTTTATGTGAACATGTTTCATTTTTTCCAAGATAAATGCCCAGGAGTGTGATGGTGTGATTGTACTTTAAGTCTTATCTTTAGTTTTGGTTTGGTTTTTTTTGAGAAACTGTCCAACTATTTTCCAGAGTGGCCGTAACTTTTTAAGTTCCTACCAGCAATACGTGAGAGATTCAGATTCTCCACAACCTTGCCAACATTTTGTAGTTTTACAATTTTTTAATTTTGGTTGTTCTAACAACAACTAAACTTTAGTATACACCTATCAGAATAGGTGTATAGTAAAATCTCATTGTAATCTTAATTTTCACTTCCTTGGTGATGGTGAATATCTTTTCACATGCTCATTTGCCATCACATCTTTGGTAAATGTTTCTTCATGCTGTTTGTCCATTTTACAACTGAATGGTTTGTTTTCATTTTAACTATTGAGCTCTGAGAATTCTCCATATATCCTAAATATAAGTTCATTTTCAGATACATGGTTGGCAAATATTTTCTTGCAGTCTGTACTTTCATTCAGCTTATCAATTTTTTTTCTTTTATGGATCAGGCTTTGGAGTCATGGATAAAGAATGGAATGAATGGAGAAAATAGCATTGACATATATATACACTGCTGCTGCTGCTAAGTTGCTTCAGTCGTGTCTGACTCTGTGCGACCCCATAGACGGCAGCCCACCAGACTCCCCCATCCCTGGGATTTCCAGGCAGGAACACTGGAGTGGGTTGCCATTTCCTTCTCCAATGCATGAAAGTGAAAAGTGAAAGTGAAGCTGCTCAGTCGCGTCCAACTCCCATGTGTTAAATAGAAAGCTGGTGAGAAGTTGCTATATAACTCAGGAAGCCCAGCCTAGCACTCTGTGATGACTTCAGGGGTGGAGGATGAGGGGAGGGACGTTTAGGAGGAAGTGATATATATATGTATAAAATTATGGCTGAATTGTATTGTTGTATGGCAGAAATCAACACAATTTGTAAAACAATTTTCCTCCAATTAAAGAACAAGTTTAAAAAAATAAATTCATGCATTTGATGCAATGAATAAATACATAAAAGTAAGAGGACTTCACCAAGTCTTGGATCTCAAAGACTTTCTCCTAAGTTTTCTTCGAAAAGCTTTACAGTTTTATGTTTCATCCATGACCCATTATGAGTTAATTTGTGTAAGGTGTGAAACAGGCTGGTTCATTTTTGCCTGTGAATGTCCAGTTGCTCCACCATTTGTTGAAAGGATTCTCCTCCCAGTGGATGGTTTTTGCACCTTCAAAAACCAATTGGTTGTTCTTCTATAGGACTTTTTTGGGTTAACTATTTTGCTTCATTGATCTACGAAGTACTGTAGCATCTTAACTGATATTATTTTTTAATATGTGAAAGTGGTTAGCCCAGGCTATGGACCTGCCTAACTTATCACCCAGTAGGAAGGAAAAGGGATCCAACAGTGTTTGGAAAAAGTGATGAAGAAGAGTAGGCTTTTTATTGCTAAAATCTTGCCAGGTTCACTTTGCTTAAAAGGCAGCTGCAATTATCCACTTGTTGGAGGGATTGTGTTTCCATTTTGTCTTTTGTTTTGAGTTTGTTTACTTTTTTTTTTGATGCATCACATATAAGAGGCATTTAACATCATGTCTAGCACACTGTAAGTCTTCGGTTTTATAGTTTGTCTTCACTATTCAGCATCTCACCACCCGCATCACCCACGCTCCTCTCTGAACCCCTTCTAACCAGGGAAGCTAGCTTTTCTGTCTCTCAAGCACATCTCCCACTTACTCTTAGAAGTTAAAAATTGACTTAAGGAAAAAAAAATAGTCATGCTTATCATCTATTAGCCTTTTTCACTCACTTGAAGGAAAGGGAAATTTCTCTAGGCCGGGAACAGACCCTAGGGTAAAAGAGGTGAGCAGGCATTCCTCCAGACCTTCACAACTACCCACCTGCCTTGGGCTTTTTCAGGGAAGGAGAACCAACTGAGCACCTGGTCACTGAGCCCAGGGCCAGCCTCCTGGGTGGCCCATGGCAGGTTCAGCCCCTGACAGCCAAGGCAGAGGGCTGGAGGGTACGAAGGGCTAAGAAGGGAAGGCACACGTGTCCTGCAAGCCCTCCTCTGAGCCCTCCAGTACAGATCTCCGGGATCTAAATTGGGAATCCCTGAAGCTTAGCCAACACCACAATGGCCTGGCTTAGATCTCCCAGCTGAGGACAGTCCTGGAGCCCACACTAATCAATGGGTTAATAAGGATTTCGAGGGCTGGGGAAGTCAGGGGTGCAGCAGCTGGGATGAGGAAAGGACGAATCATTACTTTTAATTTCAGCCAGTCAATGTGTTAATAAAGGAGTTGGATAAAAATGTAAGGATGGTGGTGGTTGGGGGTGGGGAGGGGGTGAGAGAAAAGCCCGTCACTTTCTAAATGTTTGCCTGCAAGGGCAGCCTGATCTTTGAAATCAGAGTAGAGAATTCTTCAAGTCTGGTAATAGCAAACACTCTTCATCATGCCCTTCAGTGGCTGCTGACTGCAGACAGCTTTTTTCCCCTTCAACAATAGAAGAGATGGGAAAGAAAAGGCAAGCTTTTGGCCTCGGGGTTTTTTTTTTTTTTTTTTTTTTAACCACGGCTCTTTCCGCTCCAACCTACATCTAAGAGGGAGGGAAACTATCTTTTGTTATCACTCAATCTCCCTTAAATTTAAGAACAGCTGGGGATATTTTTCATGATTCATTAAATTCACATCATTCCAAAGAAATCTTCTGCCGATTTATCTTTGCCTCAGCAGTTGGGGCTCCAAGAGTGAGCAGTTTCCTGAATGCCATCAACCTGGGTCCACTGTTTGGGGCTGAGTCTGTGATCTTTCATGCTGGAATATCTTTTTTTTTTTTTTTTTTTTTTGAGGGTGAAAGAGAGCGGGAAAGGAATCAGGGTATTGAAATGAATCTTTCCAGTCAATTTTTCCCTTTCTGGAGATAAAGGGAAAGTCGTATGGCTGTTACAGCTAAAGACTAAACCCCAGCTAATGTCCTCAGCAGGGAAGAATAATTAGTAAATTCTCTAATTAGAGTCCTGTTTACATTTCTCTTTTCATGGAGGCTAATCCTTATGTTTAAAGAAGATATTCTGCCTTGATTAAAACCATTGGTTTTAATCGGAGTCACACAGTAGAATCTATGGTAAATGCAGATGGGCTTGAGTTCCATAAGGATTCATTCATTCAATCATTCATTCGGTGAAGACCAACTATACACTCAGCACTAAATACAAATATCACAAGATTTCTACACCCTGGGAACTAGGGCAAGCGTAACAAACAGCTTTCATCCCCCACGCCTACTGTCATCCATTGAGAGTGGCTTTCTAGAGCTTTCTGAGGCCACTTCCTGGTTCAAGAAAGGAGAGCTTTCCTGGATATATAAAGGTGGGGTGGACCTGAGTGGAGACCCCTCCCCACACAGAGGTTATTTGTTGAACACCAGGAAGTTGGACAGATTCAATGGACATGAATTTGGGTGAACTCCTGGAGACGGTGAGGAATAGGGAGGCCTGGCGTGCTATAGTCCTTGGGGTTGCCAAGAGTTGGACATGACTTAGCGACTGAACAACAAGGAAATACCCAGCACAGTACGAAGTTCTCTGAAACACTCTCCTGCGGCCCTCACACAGGCACACGCATGGAAGTCTGGGCACGGTGCGAGAAGTGGTTGGCGCGTTCCTGTGAGAGCCGGTGGCTCCCTCAGCCTGGCCTTTCCCTCTCACAGTCTATCTAAACTCACGTAACCAGCGAGCCAGGCTTAGAAGTCACTGTGCTACTTGGGCAGCACACCAGAGGGATGAGGCGTTCAAGTTCTGGAACCAAATATCTGGGCTACACACTGGCTGTGCTATGTGTGGCTGAGTAAAATTAGGTGAAATACCTAACTTCTCTGCGCCACAGTTTTCTCATCTGTAAAGTGGGGAGAAGAGTACCTACTTACTGGATGGTGAGGAGAATTGAAAGAATTCCCGTGGTGCCTGGCTCCCTACCAAGTACCAGTGTTCACACGTGGTCATTGGTGCTGTTGTGGTTATTGCTGAGGACCTGGCCTGGTCGGACACAGCTGAACAGTCCCACTCCTTCCAATCTCCCTCTTTGGGTTTCTCCTTTCTAATAGAATTATGTGCAAGTACAAAAAAAGAGAAAAAAAAATTTGTACTTCTCTACATTTGAAGTTAATGAGAACCCCACATCCTGAGAGATTCGCTGAGGACTCTTCTATAAAAATCAAGTGTAACCACACCTGCCTCTTCTGGAACAAAGAACAATGAGCTTGTATTTCAACAAGCTTTTGAGGAACTCGATAATGGTGATACATGAACTGATAAATAAGAAGCCATGGGCAAAGTCATAAGCCCTGAATAAGCATAAAATATAAAGCTTAAGGGATTCCAGTAAATTATTATTTCATTAACATTAATGGTGGGAAACTATCCAGTTCCTTACATATTATATGTGCCCTTTCCTGAAGGCTGAGGAAGCTCCATTTGTGACTTTCTTTCTGTATATACACCCCTGCAGTGGACACTGTAGGATGTTTTAAAAAATGATCAGACTTGGCTTCTGCCCCCAAGGAACCTGACTGGAGAAGTTCCTAATATACACAACAAAAGGGGTAAATAATTTGCAAAGCCAGGTATTACCATGGGGCCTCTGATTGCTGAAGGGACAGAGAGTGGAGAGGGATCTGGGTCAGGGACATTCGTGAGGACATGAATTTTAGAAGTGTTAGATGGGCGAGGCACTTGAGCTGAGGTCTCAGTTAGTGCAGTATTTGCTCAGTAGTGTCTGACTCTATGAGACCCCATGGACTATAGCCCACCAGGCTCCTCTGTCCATGGGATTCTCCAGGCAAGAATACTGGAGTGGGTAGCCATTCCCTTCTCCAGAGGATCTTCCTGACCCAGGAATCGAACCCGGGTCTCCTGCATTCAGAACAGATTCTTGACTACAGGGAAGAGATCTCAGATGGAAGAAGGAAATGGAACAAACCAAAAGGTAACTTACAAGAGACCAAATCTTCTCAAATACTTTGTCTCATTTACTCCCGGCAAGTCTTCGGGGTGGATATGAACTTATATTTTTGTAAAATAAGGAAATGGAGTCCTGGGGGGTCAAAGTTTCCTGGGACTTGAACCCAGCAGTGGCAGACTCCAAAGCATCTTTCCGTTCGACTATTCCTCTGAAAGCGCAAACATTGAGAGCACCGGGTACAGAAGGTGTCAGAGATGAAAAGACAGTGGAGAAAGTCACAGGCGAGGAGACTGGGGCGGTGGATGAAGAATCCTTCAAGGAGGCTTGGAAGGGAAGTGCCAGGTTGAAAATGACTGTAAGACACAGAGGGCAGGGGGGCAAGATTGGAGAGGTTTTTAGTTGATTTTTATTTGTGTGTTTTGTTTTATGTGCTCATTTTTACTAAATTTTGCCAGGCTGTGTAAAGACCTATTGTTTTTAATTACACAAGGAAAATTACCATTTGGGATTATTTTATTTCTTGTCTTTCATATATCAGCCTGCCACATAGAGATGATTCTCCATAATGAGGCTGAACACACAGACAAACTGCAATCTTCATTACCAGCCTTAAGTTCCATGGTCTGCCCCACTAATTTTATCCAGTTTCCCTATTAGAAGTCAAGATGACCAGTTTGGGTTTCTTTGAGTCTTTCAGGCTCCAAAAAATAGGCCAGAGAAGGAAGAGGGAAAAGCAGTAGCCCCTCAATTGATGAAATGAACCCTAGAAGTGCTTAATGAAACTCAGAGTGTTATAGCAGACTCGCCTCCTAAAATCTAAGCGCTCTGTGTCACCTAGCACTTAAAATCCTTTAATAATTTCCCATTTCTTCAAAGTTAAAGTCCAAATGTAACTATGATACGGTGGTTTGGGACTCTGGCCTTTTGAGGAGACACATCTGCATCTGGATCCTAATTCTGCAATTTACTAGCTGTATTGCCTTGGACAAGTTACTTCACCTAAGTCACAGTTCCCTCATCTGTCAATGAGGTTGACCCCTGCCTCTTTTCCTATCCATAAGGTCTTTGTGAAGATGAAATGATAGAATGCATGCAAAGCCGTTGCTTAGTTCTGTGGTGTAGTGAAATGTCACAATGAGATCTTATCTTCTATGACTTGTGAGCCCCATCGAACACCTTACTCCCATCTTCCTCTCCAAAGTAATCTCTTAACACTCTCCCCTTGGCGGGCATTTCCAGCCACACTGCACGTCATTTCATTTCCTCTAAGGCAGTTTTCTCTCTTGTGCCTCTGTGCCTTTGCACATGCTGCTCCCTCTCTCCAGGATATTCTGATTCCTCCTCTTCACATGGCCAGTTACTAGTTGTCCTTATCCCTGAGCATGCCCATCCTGCTCTCCTGACCCTGGCAAGTTGAGTGAGGCATCCTTGACTGGTGTTCCCATGGCTGGGAACATCCCTGCTCTGGTGCTCTCGTACATTCTGTGCCAGAGCCCTTTCCCTGGGTGATTATGGCTGACTGTGTTGCTGCTGGGCGTATCCTCCATGATAGCTTAGGATGGCATCCCCAGTGCTTAGTCTAGGGCCACGCTTAGAGCTGGTCCTTGGTCAATGAGCAATTGTCCACAGTGTCATTGTGGAGCAGAGAGGGCACCATATATGCCCTCCTCGGTTCCCTTGGTAATAGTGGGCATTTGCCTAAGCCCCTCATCTCTGGTTGCTTGCAGCCAGAGGGACTCTAGAGCCACGGGGACTCTAGTCCTTCCATGGGTCTGACAACTCATCAAGCCACTCTGAGTCCACACAGTACCTGACAGAGGCCACACTGGATTGCAGTCACAGTTTGTCTGTAGAGGCCACATCTAGGACCAGCAGGACCTTGGTTAAAAAATTATTATCAAGAATGTCAAAACAGTAACAGCAGAACAGGAAGCCAAGCACAGGGTCCTTCTAAACATAGCAGCCCGTGCTCCTGCACATGTTGCATGCCAGCATGCTAAGCGGCTTCAGTCCTGTCTGACTCTTTGCAAACCCATGGACTATAGCCCGCCAGACTCCTCTGTCCACGGGATTCTCCAGGTAAGAACACTGGAGTGGGTTGCCAGGACATCCTCTAGGGGATCCTCCCGACCCAGGGATCAAACCCGCGTCTCTCATGTCTCCTGCTTTAGTGGGCACATTCTTTTTTCTTTAGCAACTAAACAACAACTTTAATCATAGTGATTAAAAGTAAATGCTGCTTTTAAACAGTTATTTAAAGAACTATTCTTAACTTATTTTTTGGAAATGAATAAATCTTTATTATATTATGAACTTACTATGTGTTGGTGGTGCTGGTGGTTATAAGAGCTGCTTTCCACTTTCAAGTGATGACAGATAACAGTTTGCCATGTTTTTACCTTTTATTAATTTACTTTTTAATTGAAATGTAATTGCTTTATAGAATCTTATTGATTTCTGTCAAAGCTCAACATGAATCAGCCATAGGCATACATATATGCCCTCTCTTTTGAATCTCCCTCCCATCTTCCTCCCCATCCCACCCCTCTAGGTTGATACAGAGCCCTTGTTTGAATTTCCTGAGCCATACAGCAAATTCCCATTGACTATCTACCTTACATATGGTAATGTAAGTTTCCGTGTTACTTTCTCCATACATCTCATCCTCTCCCTATGTCCATAAGTCTATTCTCTATGTCTGTTTCTCCATTGCTGCCCTGTAAGTAAATTCTTTACTACCCTTTTTCTAGATTCCATATATATGCATTTGTATATGATATTTATCTTTCTCTTTCTGACTTACTTCACTCTGTATAATAGGCTCTAGGCTCATCCACCTCATTAGAACTGACTCAAATGATTCCATTGTATGGCTGAGTAATAGTCCACTGTTTATGGGTACCACAACTTCTTTATCCATTCATCTGTCGATGGACATCTAGGTTGCTTCCGTGTTCCAGCTATTGTAAATAGTGTTGCAGTGAACAATGGGATACATGTGTCTTTTTCAATTTTCGTTTCCTCAGGGTAGATGCCTAGGAGTGGGATCGCTGGGTCATACGATGGTTTTATTCCCAGTTTTTTAAGGAATCTCCATACCATCTTCCATAGTGACTGTATTAATGTACATTCCCACCAACAGTTCAAGAGTGTTCCCTTTATTCCACACCCTCTCCAGCATTTATTTATTGTTTGTAGACTTTTTGATGATGGCCATTCTGACCAGTGTGAGGTGATATCTCATTGTAGTTTTGATTTGCATTTCTCTAACAATGAGCGATGTTGAGCACTTTTTCATGTGTTTGTTAGCCATCTGTATGTCTTCTTTGGAGAAAAGTCTGTTTAGGTCTTTTCCCCACTTTTTGATTGGGTTGTTTGTTTTTCTTGTATCGAGTTGTATGAGCTGCTAGTATATTTCAGAAATTAATCCTTTGTCAGTTGTTTCATTTGCTATTATTTTTTCTCATTCTGAGTGATGTCTTTTCACCTTGCTTATAGTTTCCTTTGCTATGCAAAAGTTTAAGTTTAATCAGGTCCCACTTGTTTACTTTTGTTTTTATTTCCATTATCTAATAGGTGGGTCATAGAGGATCTTGCTTTGATTTATGTCATCGAGTGTTCTGAACAGGCAGCGTCTTAACAACTAATGCCCCCTGGGAAGCCCCCTGAACAGGTCAGTCTCCTGTGAAGTCACACACCCTGACCCTGCCTTTCTCCCTGACCCTGTGTCCAGAGGATCTGAAATGTTCTTTCCTGCTAGGGCACTACAAACTAGTGCTATCTGAGGCAGGGTATCAAATGACATTTAAAGATTACCAAGTGGGGTGAGATCTTAGAACCAAGAAGTGAATCAGTAATGGTGGAATTTCTGGTCCCTGGAGAGAGAGAATTTGGATGAGATTCAAAGGGCAGGCAAGAACCCTCAATTCCATTATTTTGTTAATACCTCAGCACAAATATGTCTTTTAGTACAGTGGGCCCTTGAATAATGTGGACTTGAACTGTGTGGATTCACTTATACACAGATTCTTTTCTCTAAATAAAAATTACAGTACCACACAATCCATGATTGGTTGAATCTGTGAATGCAGAACCAGAGATATGGAGGGCCAATGGTCAAGTTATGAGGTTTTTAGACTATTTGAAATCCACCCCCTAGTCCCCTAGGTGCCCCCCCCATTATTCAAAGGTCAACTATATATATGAATGTGAATATATATATATATATATATATCTCCTGAATTGAGAAAGATATTTTTCTAACCTCATTATGAGTGAGTGTTAGTTGCTCAGTCATGTCTGACTCTGAGAACCTATGGACAGTAGTCTGCCAGACTCCTCTGTCCATGGAATTTCCCAGGCAAGAATACTGGAGTGGGTTGCCATGCCCTTCTCTAGGCAATCTTCCCAACCCAGGGATCAAACCCATGCCTCTTGTATCTCCTGCATTGCAGGTGGATTCCTTACTATCTCAGCCACCAGGGAAGCTTAATCTCATTATATCCACCAGTAAAATGAACACTAAAATATTTATTTGAGAGATTCAAATAGATGCTCTGTGGCTCATATTAGTAAAGGGATTAGAAATCTTCCATTAGAACACTCATAAACAAGCAAGTCAAACAATGGAGTCTAGAAAAGCAAATATTAGACTTCTATCTCAGATATGCAGATGACACCACCCTTATGGCAGAAAGTGAAGAGGAACTCAAAAGCCTCTTGATGAAAGTGAAAGTGGAGAGTGAAAAAGTTAAAGTTGGCTGAAAGCTCAACATTCAGAAAATGAGGATCATGGCATCTGGTCCCATCACTTCATGGGAAACAGTGGAAACAGTGTCAGACTTTATTTTTTGGGCTCCAAAATCACTGCAGATGGTGACTGCAGCCATGAAATTAAAAGACATTACTCCTTGGAAGAAGTTATGACCAACCTAGATAGAATATTCAAAAGCAGAGATATTACTTTGCCAACAAAGTTCTGTCTAGTCAAGGCTATGGTTTTTCCAGTAGTCATGTATGGATGTGAGAGCTGGACTGTGAAGAAGACTGAGTGCCAAAGAATTGATGCTTTTGAAGTGTGGTGTTGGAGAGGACTCTTGAGAGTCCCTTGGACTGCAAGGAGATCCAACCAGTCCATTCTGAAGGAGATCAGCCCTTGGGATTTCTTTGGAGGGAATAATGCTGAAGCTCAAACTCCAGTACTTTGGCCACCTCATGCGAAGAGTTGACTCATTGCAAAAGACTCTGATGCTGGGAGGGATTAGGGGCAGGAGGAGAAGGGGACGACAGAGGATAAGATGGCTGGATGGCATCACTGACTCGATGGACGTGAGTCTGAGTGAATTCCAGGAGCTGGAGATGGACAGGGAGGCCTGGCGTGCTGTGATTCATGGGGTCGCAAAGAGTCGGACACGACTGAGCGACTGAACTGAACAGATACTCAATGATAAAAGAATGCCATGTGATTTCTGAATTGACTATATTTCAGTGGTTTTCAGCTCTGTATAATCATTAGAATTACTTTGGGAAAGCTTCTAAAACACTGTGAGGCTTGGGCTCCAGACAACCTGAACCAAAATTTCCAGAAATGTGGCCTGGGGCACCAGCAGTCTGTAAAGCTCTCCAGTTGGTTCAAATGTGCTCCAGGATCGAAAGCCACCATCCTTGCTGGACTGGCATTCTTGAAATGCAGACTGAAGTGTTGTCAGTTGAACCTCAATCAGAAGGTGATGAAAATCACGTGCTGTTTAATAGCCTATTAATTTAAATCCACACACAAGGAGAGCTTGCTCCCTGTAACCATCACTATTAAATATTTGAAAGCGGTGAAATCCCTTTACAAAAAAAAGACTCACACTTAAGCCTTAAAATCATCAATAAAATAGAATATCAATTTCATTCTGTGGTACAAATCCCAATTTCCATGAAAACCGCCTGACCCTAAAATATATCAGGGGCTTGTTCTAATCACAAGAGATGTGTTCTGAATAAGTCCTCTCTTCTCAGGATGGCTAAGTCTGCAACTCAGTGTTTTTACTGCAGCTGAAAAATTAATTCCTTTTCAGAAATATTCTCATCTTCTCCGAAAAGGAAAAAAAAAAAAAAGAGGCTTTTTGATGTACAATGACGGGATTATGAAGTGACCCTTTGGGTCAGAAGGAGACTTTTCTTTTTCTCATCAAGGAAATCAATTTCTAAGTCCAAGTCTCTTAAAATAATATATTCTTGCAGCACGCACACAGCTTTTTTGATCTGCTATGAAAAGAATATGAGGTAAAGAGGATGAGGGGTGGTGATGGAATATTATAATCTGCCACACTCACACATCAGCCTGTCACTAAGTAATTCCAGATAAATTGAGGATTTACATATTTAAGATTAAATGAGAGAAAGAGCAGCTGATGCATAAATATAGAAATACGAAGATATAACTGAAGCAAGCTAACTCTTAAAACTTAAAGTTACTTGGTATCTATTTATTGCTCTACTTGGAAGTTTAAGGTTTATTAGAGACTAACCAAGATAATCTCTTTCAGATCAATTGAACTGGCGACCTACCCTTAGGGAATTTTTTCCCCTGTCCTCAGTAAAATCCCAATTACCCCGAGGAGCAACAGTCAAATGCATACAAAGACGCATAAATGCAGCAGATGGAAAACAGGAGGAAGCAGCTGGAAGTGTGTTTCCCTCAGAACTGTTTTCAACAGCCTGTGCACAAACAATGCCCCTCTACTACAGAGATAAAAATAAAGCAGAAATATTGAAAAGGTGACTGGTCACAGCTCCAAGATGGCGTGAGACGCTGTGATCACCCCCGGTGCTATTACCCTTGGGTCATTCTAGGTGTTTGCCTGCTTAGGGGCTTTCAAGAAATCCTGAAAATCAGATTCAGCCTCAAGATGCCAACTTTCCCAGGAGCACAGTTACAGCCTGAATCCTTCCCTGTCCTATTCCCAAGAGTCAGGTGCCTGCAGGGCTCTTGTAGAGGCACTTGAGAGCCCCAACCCACCCCCAAGCAGCCACTGTTTCTATCTTACTTCCTGACAGCTCAGAACACCACTCAACAAAACCCAGTGTTTCCTGTCTCAGGATTCCGATCCCCTGATCCTGAGTGTGCTTCACCCGTGTGTTAGTCTCTCAGTTGTGTCCAGCTTTTTGTGACCCCCCCATAGACTGTAGCCCACCAGACTCCTCTGTCCACGGAATTCTCTAGGCAAGAATACCAGAGTGGGTTACCATGCCCTCCTCCAAGGGATCTTCCTCACCTAAGGATCAAACCGGGGTCTCGGGCATTGCAGGCAGAATCTTTACCTTCTGAGCCACCAGGGAAGCCAGGTGCTCTTTAAACAACTGTGAGAGCAGAATATGCCTCTTTCACATCTGAAGAGCATTCTGACCCACCACTGAGCGGGGGTGTAAAGGTCAGACCTGTTCTCCAGTGAGGATAATGAACTCAGCTGATGTGTCTCTAGGCGGCATCTCCTCTGTCATCTGTTTGTCCATACTTCAAGCATTTTCTGACCACTTGTTAAGCCCAAGCTTCCATGGCAGGTGCCAAAGAGAAGAAACAAGTGAATATGGTGGAGAGAGGCAGGAAGGGACACGTGGGGGTAAGCGAAGGGGGATTCAGAGGTATTGGCAGTGTTTTATTTCTTGACCTGGGTGCTGGCTACTTGCTGTTTTCTTTGTATGATAGTACTGTATTAAATAATACATTTTGGTTGTGCATATTTTCATAATATAACCATATTTCACAACAAAAAGTGAGAGAAAAAATATAGACAAATATGAAAGGTCCAATCAAGCAGTTTTCAATCAGGTAGAAAAGGTCCTATATAAAGCAATCTTGCTTATAATTGAAGAAGAGGTGTGATCGATGCTGTAATTTACATAGAAATAATCATTATAGCTAAGTGTAGATACATAATCATAGATAAATACAATCATTTATACATATTATATAATTATAAAATATAATTATTTATCTACATGCTGCTGCTAAGTCACTCAGTCATATCCCTCTTTGCAACCCTGTGGGGTCTTCCCAACCCAGGGATGGAACCTAAGTCTCCTGCACCGACAGGCAAATTCTTCCCCTCTGAGCCACCCCGGAAGCCCCATTTATCTACATAAATAAGTATTAATAATTTTAGGTAATTCTAAATACGTGTAAATTACTATAGGAATTCAAAGATCCATCAAGATAGATCAAGATTTTCAGATGAGACACCAAATGCCAATAACTGAAATAGGCCTTGATAGATGGGTGAGAATTCAACCGCAGAGCTGGAGGTCCTAGAGGCGGGCATGGATTAGGAAGAAAGAGCATGAGGGAAGAGTCAAGGGAGGACCTCCTTAGTCCAGGGACAGCAGGCTGTTTAACTAAAGTGTAGAACGTACAGAGCTAGAAAAATATTTTACTTGGTGGACAAAGGAGAAACCTGGAAGAATTGTGAGCAAGAAAGCATTCTCCCTAGCACTGTGTCTAGGAGAGTTAGTCTGGCAAGGATCTGCTGGGGGAACTCAAGGGAAGAGAGCACAGCAATAAGAAAGCCATTAGGTATGTAGTTCATCCTTGGCCTTTGGAACACCAGGGCCAGGGAGGAGGAGGTGGCCCCCTGGAGGCTGTTGGGAACTGGGGGCTCCAAGTCCATACTGGTCTGAATCCCTTCCATCACATCACATCGGCTTACCCCTCTTGAAATCATCGCGTTAATGTCATTGATCTTTCTTGGAATCTTTCCTGGGTTCCTTCTGTGAGTCCTATCAGTACAGTTCAGTTGCTCAGTTGTGTCCAACTCTTTGTGACCCCATGAACTGCAGCACACCAGGCCTCCCAGTCCATCACCAACTCCCAGAGTTTACCCAAACTCATGTCCATCGAGTTGGTGATGCCATCCAGCCATCTCATCCTCTGTCATCCCCTTTTCCTCCTGCCCTCAATCCCTCCCAGCATCAGGGTCTTTTCCAATGAGTCAGTTCTTCGCATCAGTGGCCAAAGGATTGGAGTTTCAGCTTTAGCATCAGTCCTTCCAGTGAACACCCAGGACTGATCTCCTTTAGGATGGGCTGGTTGGATCTCCTTGCAGTCCAAGGGACTCTCAAGAGTCTTCTCCAGCACCACAGTTCAAAAGCATCAATTCTTTGGCGCTCAGCTTTCTTCACAGTCCAACTCTCACATCCATGCATGACCACAGGAAAAACCATAGCCTTGACTATACGGACCTTTGTTGGCAAAGTAATGTCTCTGCTTTTGAATATGCTGTCTAGGTTGGTCATAACTTTCCTTCCAAGGAGTAAGCATCTTTTAATTTCATGACTGCCCTATAAGAGGTTTTAATGTGAGAAACATGTATTCTTCTCTCAAAATAACCTAGTAAGCTATCAGAGGAAAGTGATAACCATGATTAGCCAATGGCCATAGGGCAACACCAGAACTGCCTTGTTTTTCTTTCTGCTTTCAAGTTTACCTTTCCCCTTCCCTTCGCCTCTGTCCACACGGTTTCTGTTGGTGAGTGGTCTCTCATGGTGTGAGTCTGTGGTGTGTGTGTGTATGCATGTGTTGGGGGTGGGGGGGCACACGTGCACTCATGTGCCTACCTCTGTCTTTTACTGAGTTCTTGGTGCTTCTTTATAACAGTTTTGTTTGGTCTTACTAGGGTTTCCAGTAATTCAAAACTGTCGGCTACTTTGCTACTTTCCACAGCTGGAACGAGGGCAACAGTTGGGATGATAAGAAACAGATATAACACCATTCATTGGCTGCCATGGTTTCTTTCTTGAGCACCATCACGGTGTGTCAGAAACATGAACAACACTTAAAGGTCTATTTGGTGTGTTTATCTTTTTAAATGGTGGATGCACTGGAACTTTCAAAAGTGACTGAAAGGAGCTGCAGGAATTACCTCCACTATTTGTTCACCCTCATCCAATGCTTTCAGAGGACTGACAGCTGGTGCCTTTTCTAAACTGCACATCTGTCTTGGTGGTTTTTCTTATAGTGGAATAGTTGTGCCTATCTCATTCTGAGGTCTGTTGTTTTAGATGGCTGGTGTACAGCATTCTGTTACTTACTCTCTTCGGCTTCTGGGACCCTGCATTTATCAAAGAAGGACAATTTGAGGAAGGTCAAGGTTCAAAAGGACTGCATGCCAATAGGAAATAAACCTTCTGCCTCCCTTTGCAACGCCCCACAGCTGGGTCGATTTTATGGCCGAAGGGAAGCTTATCATTGCTGGCTGGCTGGGCAACCATCGTCATATAGCTGTCACCATTCCCGCTGCGTTTCCCCTGTGACTCATTTGTTTCAGGTGCTATAGCAACAGGTCTGGGATGTGCACACGGTGAACTCAAGTTCCTCTCCAGCCTGAGTTCAAAGCACCTCTTGCCCTTCAGTGGACCAGAAGAAACTTTCTGTTAAACTATTTGTCAGCTGGCCCAGAGCTGGCCAGAGTAAGAGGGAATTTCCACCAGAACTCAACTTGGTAGGATCTTGGGAGCTTCTTTCAGAAGAATTTAGTGTGTTGGGTTGCAAAGAACTTTCTGGTGATTTTCAGTTTGGGTTGAGGTCCAAGGCTATCAGGATGAGTGAAAACATTAACTCTCTGAAGTTGGACCTGCTCAGTGGCTCGTGGTCTAGACTGCACTGAAGTTGCCGTAGAGAAGTGAGAAAAATGGGAAGCATGCAGTCAAGTTTTCATTAAGCTAAACTATTTCATCAGAGGTGCTCTCCTTCACTTTAAACATGCTGCTTCTCTGATATTAAAAAACCCATCATTCACAGCCTGGTTCAACAATTAGCTTCTCTTAGAAGCCTGTTCTGATATTCTCAACATATCTCAATAGCTCTTTTAATTCCCGTAGTACTTGATATTTGTCTTGTCTAATGATGTTAAAAAGCCCTTTCTTCTATAAAATGCCAATGCTGGATTTTTTAGTCCATACCTGAGTTAAGGAGAAGGTCATGGGCTGACCCAGAATATGAGACTTTTAATTGTTTTAGGCTTGCCCACCTATTCTTAAAGCCATCTATGAATCCAGAAGTCTGGTAACCATCGGGCCAGATGAATCCTAAGGATTATTCTAGATCAACAGACTTTAAAGTTCCAGTGAGCAATTATGCCTGTTACCTGAAAAGTGAAAGTGAATTTGCTCAGTTGTGTCTGACTCTTTGCAACCCCGTGGACTGTTAAATCTCCATAAAATCCCAGTGAAGCAGCTAGTATGGAGATGGTACGTGTATATTCATTTATTCATCCTACCAGGATAGACGCCTACTGTGAGCTAAGTAGTAATTACTGCCCCCATGGTTCTCAGAGTCTACAGTCCCAGGTAAAAGTGATCTTTATGGAAACATATACTAAAAATATATGTGTATTCAAGTACATATACATATATATAAATATATGTATATACATAGATATAAATACTTTTTGTTGTTCAATCACTAAGTCTCTTTGCGACCCCATGGACTGCAGCACACCAAGCCTCTCTGTCCTTCACTATCTCCCAGAGTTTGCTCAGATTCTTGTCCATGAGTCAGTGATGCTATCTAATCATCTCATCCTCTGCCTCCCATTCACCTTTTGTCTTCAGTCTTTCCCAGAATCAGGGTCTTTTCCTATGAGTCAGTTCTTTGCATCAGGTGGACAAAGTACTGGAGCTTCAGCTTCAGCATCAGTCCTTCCAATGAATATTCAGGATTGATTTTCTTCAGGATTGACATGATCATTAGTGAACAGTACAAAGCCTTTTCTCTCTCCTCTCTGTACTCAACCTTCTTAAAGTCTATCCTTTCACTTGAATGATTTCTTGCAAAATATGTGTATTGAAGTTTCCTATGAATGTCTCTAATTTTGCAAATGATATTCTTACAGATCATAGTCTGTTTTCTACCTTTTCCCCACTTCCCAGATCCATCCATGTTGTTGGCATACATCTCACCTGGATGAAGTCAGTTTCATCTCTTTGGGGGTTCGGCTTTATGGTGTGCATTTCGACATCATTTGTTTAAAGACCTTTCTCATCCCTAATCACAAAGCTATCCTCCTGAACTTTTTATAAATTTATAACTTAATCTTTCTTACTCAGGAATTTATCCCTCTAATGACCTTATATAGTTTTATTTTCCTTCGTGTACTGAACCAGGTTTCCCAATGTTGTCTGTGTACAATCCATGCTTCCCCTCTGGATATGTCATGGCTCCATTATTATATAATCAGTGTCTACGTGTACACATGGATGACTCTGAGGTAGGTATTTTTAGAGCAACTTTCCCAAGGTCACTCAGTTTGAAGGCGGCTTAGCTGAGATTAGATGCTCTCTCTAGCCCATTTGTTCACATTGTTCTTTTAAGATTATTAAAGCTCACTCAGAAGTCACAGGATGTTAAAGCTGGAAAGGAACCTAAGGGTTCTAGGTGAATTCTTCTATTTTCTGACACATGGGGCCCAGAGAAGCTGGGTGACTTGCCTGAGTCAGAGCAAGAGAACCAGAAGCTGAGTGACTTGCCTGAGTCAGAGCAAGAAAACCAGAGCTCAAATGCACTTCAAGTCTAGTAATTTCAAGTCTGCTTCTGTTTTCACTGCACTTAGCACCCCACTCCAGTACTCTTGCCTGGAGAATCCCATGGACGGAGGAACCTGGTGGGCTGCAGTCCATGAGGTCGCCAAGAGTCAGACACGACTGAGCGGCTTCACTTTCACTCTTCAGTTTCATGCACTGGAGAAGGAAATGGCAACCCACTCCAGTGTTCTTGCCTGGAGAATCCCAGGGATGGGGGAGCCTGGTGGGCTGCTGTCTCTGGGGTTACACAGAGTCAGACACGACTGAAGCGACTTAGCAGCAGCAGCAGCAGCAGAGTTATTTAAATAGAACTTGAGAGCCTGAACACAGAGACACATGGAAAAATCTGCATGCTACATACACTTGGTGTTCACATTAAAATACAGATTTGACCTCAATGATTCAGTGCTATTGTCCGGTTAGAGGATAAGTGAAAAACAGGGAGTAAGGAAAAGCAGAAGGAAAGGATATTTTTCTACACAGTCAAATATTGGTGTTACAAGAACCATTTTATTACTGGAGTGAACCTCAGATCTTCACTCAAGTACATCTTTGTTTTTAAATTATGAACAGTTTGACAAAACTTGGTTATCTGATTACTAGGAGACAGCAGGTTACAAACAGTGAACTAGAGGTAAGGAGGGGAGGTTATTAAGAACTAAAGTGAAAGAGGAGAGTGAAAAAGTTGACTTAAAAGTCAACATTCAGAAAACTAAGATCACGGCACCTGGTCCCATCACTTCATGGCAGATAGATGGGGAGAAATAATGGAAACAGTGACAGACTTTATTTTTGGAGGCTCCAAAATCACTGCAGATGGTGACTGCAGCCATGAAATTAAAAGATGCTTGCTGCTTGGAAGAAAGGCTATGACCAACCTAGATAGCATATTAAAAAGCAGGGGCATTACTTTGCCAACAAAGATCCATCTAGTCAAAGTTGTGGTTTGTCCAGTATTCATGTATGAATGTGAGAGTTGGACTGTAAAGAAAGCTGAGCACCAAAAAATTGATGTTTTTCAACTGTGGTGTTGGAGAAGACTCTTGAGAGTCCCTTACACTGCAAGGAGATCAAACCCGTCAATCCTAAAGAAATCAGTCCTGAGTATTCATTGGAAGGACTGATGCTGAAGCTGAAACTCCAATACTTTGGCCACCTGATGCAAAAAAATGACTCATTGGAAAAGACCCTGATGCTGGAAAAGATGGAAGGCAGGAGGAGAAGGGGACGACAGAGGATGAGATGGCTGGATGTCATCACTGACTCGATGGACATGAGTTTGAGCAAGTTCCGGGAGTTGGTGATGGACAGGGAAGGCTGGCGTGCTGCAGTCCATGAGGTCACAAAGAGTCAGACACAACTGAGCAACTGAACTGAAGAGGAAAAAAATTAGAAAGGTTATGAAAAGCTAGAGCAGAAGTCACATGGCACAATGACATAGCACCATGATCTGTGAACAGTCCTTCAAAGCTTGGTGTGGGCTGAGGCACACCAAGGCCAAACAGCCATCATTCAAAACAATACCTGAGATCCCAAGACAGGTTAAACTATGCTGTTTATTCAGATACTGTTGCTGTTGTTTAGTTGCTAAGTTATGTCCAACTCTTTGCTATCCCATGGACGGTAGCACGCCAGACTTCCCTGTCCATCACTATTTACTGAAGTTGCTCAAATTCATGTCTGTTGAGTCAGTGATGCTATCTAACTGTCTCATCCTCTGCTACCCTCTTCTCCTGTCTTCAATCTTTCCCAGCATCAGGGTCTTTTCCAATGAGTTGGCTCTTTGCATCAAGTGGTGAAAGTATTGGTGCTTCAGCTTCAGCATCAGCATTAGCCTTTCCAATGAATATCCAGGGTTCATTTCCTTTAGGATTGACTGGTTTGATCTCCCTGCTGTCCAAGGGACTCTCAAGAGTCTCCTCCAGCACCACAGTTGGAAGGCATCAATTCTTCGGTGTTCAGCCTTCTTTATGGTCCAACTCTCATATCTGTATAGGACTACTGGATAAACCATAGATTTGATTATATAGACCTTTGTTGGCAAAGTGATGTCTTTGCTTTTTAATATGCTATCGAGCTTTGTCATAGCTTTCCTTTGAAGGAGCAAGCATCTTTTAATTTCATGACTGCAGTCACCATACACAGTGATTTTGAAGCCAAGAAAATAAAATCTGTCACTGTTTCCACTTTTTCCTCTTCTATTTGCCATAAAGTGATGGGACTGGATGACGTAGTCTTAGTTTTTTGAATGTTGAGTTTTAAGCCAGCTTTTTTACTCTCCTCCTTCACCTTCATCAAGAGGCTCTTTCTGCCATTAGAGTGGTATTATCTGCATATCTGAGGTTGCTGAAATTTCTCCCAGTAATCTTGATTCCAGATGATACACACACCACCATATATAAAACAGGTAAACAACAAAGACTTACTGTATAAAATAGGAAAGTATATTCAATATCTTATAATAACCTAAATGGAAAAAAACTGAAAAAGAATCTACATATATCTGCATATATATGTTTATGTGTGTATATGACTGAATCACTTTGCTAAAACATTTAGAAATATTTGCTAAAACATAGACCTAAAACATTATAAATCAGCTGTACTTCAATACAAAAATAAATATCAACTTCACCAAAAATTATGTTGATTATATTCTATCACTTTGGTTCCATCACTTCATGGGAAATAGATGGAGAAACAGTGGAAACAGTGGCAGACTTTATTTCCTTGGGCTCCAAAATCACTGCAGATGGTGACTGCAGCCATGAAATTAAAAGACACTTACTCCTTGGAAGGAAAGTTATGACCAATCTAGATAGCATGTTCAAAAGCAGAGACATTACTTTGCCAACAAAGGTCCATCTAGTCAAGGCTATGGCTTTTCCAGTGGTCATGTGTGGATGTGAGAGTTGGACTGTGAAGAAGGCTGAGGGCAAAAGAATTGATGCTTTTGAACTGTGGTGTTGGATAAAACTCTTGAGAGTCCCTTGGACTGCAAGGAGATCCAACCAGTCCATTCTGAAGGAGATCAGTCCTGGGTGTTCATTGGAAGGATTGATGCTGAAGCTGAAGCTCCAATACTTTGGCCACTTCGTGTGAAGAGTTGACTCATTGGAAAAGACTCTGATGCTTGGAGGGATTGTGAGCAGGAGAAGAAGGGGATGACAGAGGATGAGATGGCTGGATGGCATCACCGACTCGATAGACGTGAGTTTGAATGAACTCCAGGAGCTGGAGATGGACAGGGAGGCCTGGCGGGCTGCAATTCATGGGGTCGCAAAGAGTAGGACATGACTGAGAGACTGAACTGAACTGAACTGAACATAGTGTATAATGTATTTTGTACACATTTTCATTCAAAAATGTCTAAAATAGTCATCAAAATCAAGGACCTATTTTTATATATATATTTCCTTTGTAGCTGAGAGGCTCCAAATGCAATGATACCTAGGTGGCAGCAAACACATGCAGCACCTAAATCTTGATTTCCAGTACCATCGGCCAATTTAACCAGGGCACTTGGAGGAATGGCTGGTTCTAGGACTCAGGCATGAAATAAACAAGATAAGCCTGAAGCATTTGTAGAGTCAGAAAGTAAAAAAGAGCTCAGAAACAAACGGAAAAAACCCACAATGATGAGTGAGTACAGTGAAGAGACACAGGAGCCAGCTAAAAGAGCTCCTGCTGACCAAAGCTGAAACAATTTCAGCAACAAAATGAATGAAATAGTATTAGATTATGATCCAAAGTATAAAATAAATATCCATGAGTCACATTGATATAAGTGCTTGGAAAAGTAAATTTGAGAGAAGAGGCAAGTCTCCCAGGTAGAAGAATTCCAATTAATTTATGGAGAGAACCACCATCAAGAAGGTGGTTGAGGTGAGGACATAGTATGATACTCTTCCTTCCTAAGAGTAGAGTAGACAAAGAGAAGAACAACCCTACAGCAGAGAAACATGACCAAGATGATCTCTGCTAAGCGATCTCGGTCATCAGCAGTGATTTTGTAATCCACAAAGTATATATTGGGTATCTTGCCATGTTTTTTCTATAGTCTGAGATGGTTTCAACCTATGGATAGTTGTATGTGGCATCTACATCATTAGCTTGATGGTAGAATTCTGGTCTTCCAACTCCGTACGTAAGAGTTGATGAGTCATATTGATGTGTATCCTTGATGTGGTGGGAAGAAAATGCACTTTTCCTCTCTGATCTTCCTTCCAAAACCCAAAACCTCAGTCTAATCATAAGAAAATCATCAGACAAGTCGCAGTAGAGAAACATTCTACAAAATAACTGACCGGTACTCCTTAAAATTAACAAGGTCATCAAAAACAAGGAAAGTCTGAGAAAATGTCTGAGAATCAAGGAGAACCTAAGGAAACAATTAAATGCAATGTGGTGTCCTAGCTGGGAATTTTGAAACAGAAAAAGACATTGGGTAAAAACCTGAGCAGTTATGGACTAATATTAATAATGGAATGCAACACAAGCTCGTGCTCAGTTGTGTCCAGCTCTTGGCAGTCTCGTGTGCTGTAGCCCACCAGGGTCCTCTGTCCTCAGGATTCTCCAGGCAAGAACACTGGAGTGGGTTGCCTTCCTCCTCCAGGGGATCTTCCCGACCCAGGGGTTGAACCTGTGTCTCCTGCGTCTCCTGGATTGGCAGGCATATTCTTTACCACTGAGCCACCAGGGAAGCCCCAATGTTAATAACAATGTATCAATATTTGTTCAGTAATTGTGACAAATATACCATATGAATGAAAAGTGTTAATAATAGGGTTTCGGATTTATATGCTATCCTAACTTCGTTTAGTTCAGTTCAGTCACTCAGTCCTTTTCAACTCTTTGTGACCCCATAGACTGCAGCATGCCAGGCTTCCTTGTCCTTCACCAACTCCTGGAGCTTGCTCAAACTTATGCCCATCAAATTGGTGATGCCATCCAACCATCTCATCCTCTGTCATCCCCTTCTCCTCCTGCTTTCAATCTTTCCCAGCATCAGGGCCTTTTCCAATGAGTCAGTTCTAACTTTGTAATAAATCTAAAAGAAAAAGTTTATTTTAAAAAAGTTTATAGGCAAAACTTACCCTCTGCAATGACCCACACTCTCTCTGTGGAGTGTATTTCTCTTTAAATAAATCCACTTTTTACCTTAAAAAGAAGAGTTTATATATTTAAAAATGGGCCTATAGTGTCAAGCCCTCATGTACCCAGACAATTTGGGTTTCTAGGAGAATTTCATAATTAAGCTTTTGTCTTTTACAATTTAAATGATGATATTTTCAAATGTAGCTATAAATGGGATAATTTATACTTTTAGGTAAGAAAGCACCATAATTACATGCTATGTGATCAAACTCAACTTAAAATCCTAGAGAACCATGACAGACCTACTCAACAAAATTTTCCAGCACCTAGGACAGTAGCCAGCATGTGTTCAGCCATCTACTTGAAGGCTGATAAATTGAGGAAGAAATTCAAGATAACAGAATCCAGTCTATTTAATGTGGCAAAATTTGTGTTTTGAAGATGAAAATTGAGAGTTAAGGAAGATAAAAAACTAAACCATTCAAAAATTAAGTGACCTACTTCACATTCATTAGGAAGGTTATTTAAGAAAAAAAGAAGAAAGAAAAAACAGGAAATAGCAGGTGTTGATGAAGATAGGGAGAAATTGGAACTCTTGTTCACTACTGATGGGAAGGTAAAATAGTGCAGCTGCTGTGGAAAATGGTTTCATGGTTTCTCAAAAAATTAAAAATAAAATTACCATATGATCCATCAATTCCAGTACTAGGTAAAGACACAAAGAAATGAAACAGGGACTCACACAGATATTTGTACATGTGTATTCATAACAGTGTTATTCACTGTAGCCAGAAGTGGAAGCAATCTAAGTGTCTGTTGACAGGTGGATGGATAAGCGAAGTGTGGTATACACACCTGCAGACACACACACACACACAGTATTATTCAGCCTTTAAAAAATGAAACTCTGACACATGCTACAACATGGATAAATCTTTTTTAAAATATCTTTTGATTAATTAATTTGGCTGTGTCAGGTCTCTGTTGCGTCACGTGAGAGTCTTTTGCTACAATGCATGGGCTCTCTAGTTTTGGTGTGCAGCTTCAGTTGCCCTGCAGCAAGTGGGATCTTAGTTCCTCGAGCTTCAGTAGCTGCAGCTCCTGGGCTCTAGAACACAGATTCGATAGTTATGGTGCGCGGGCTTATTGTTCCTCGCCAGGTGGCTCTTCCCAAATCAGGGATCGAACCTGAGTCCCCTGCATTGCAGGGCAGAGTCTTAACCACTGGATCACCAGGTTAAGTTCTCCTCAACATAGACATATCTGGAAGACATTAAGCTAAGTGAAACAAGCCAATCACATAAGAATAAATACTGGATGATTCCACTTCTATGGGGTTAAAAGGATGGTTTCCAGAGTTTTAAGAAGTTTTCCAATGGGAGTTGTTGTTTAATGGGTACAAAGTTTCCACTTTGGAAGATGAGAAAACTTTTGGAGATGGATAGTAGCAATAGTTGCATAACACTACAGATGTACTTATTGCTACTGAACTTTATACCTGTTTATTACTTTATAAACTTCATGTCTATTTTACCACAATTTTAAAAAATAAATACAATGTTTAAAAAGAAAGAAAAAATTCAGAGTGAGGTAGAAGCAGAGATTGTCCAGATATCATTAATCTTTTGGCAGGGGGTCAAAAAAGAAGTCTAGAAATCTGTGAGCCATTTCATAGAGAATTTACAAAACTGCCCAGGAACAGATGGTGAATATTTTCATAGATGCTTCTTTAACTATGTTCTAGACATTTCTACTTTCACTGTCATTAAAAATATTTAATTGTAACAGTAAGCTCTAAGTGCTTAGTGGCTTTTCATTATAAGCAGCCTCACACCCGTTTTGACTTGCTTCTCGGAATGACCCTCATTGTGAGTGGACAGGCAGAGAGCCCCATCCACAGAGTTGCCCATTTCTGCAACATTTACTGTGCTCTTCATCAAGCAAGCATCACGCAGGCCTGAGAGGCCATGGGTGAAGACTATGGGACCAGAGACAATTAACTGCATGGCTTCAGACCTATTGACTTAATCAGAGATGCTTCAGCTTACTCATCTGTAAAATGGGTAGTTTGGGGTTGAAATGAGTTCATGAATGTAACTCCTCTAGAACAGTGCCTGGCCTAAAATGTATCCTCAGGGGATGTTAGCTGGGTTATGATCGCTGTGGATTCAGAAATGTAGAACATAGTCAGGATGACACGACAGGCTGAATGAGGATGTGGGTAGAGGAACACACACAAAAGGGGAGGGATTCTGCCTGGGAAGATCAGGGAACATTTCATGGAGAAGCAGACCAATGGGCACTAAGTGGGACTTAAATAGAATGAAGTAGCCACAGGCCTATCCCCACCAATAGCAACACCCGAAACTTATCTAGCCCCTCATGGTTTTCAGAGCATTACCACAGCCCCCTTTCTGCTGCCCATCAAGGTCACGTCAATCCCCATCCTAGAGCTGAGGATATGTGGGCTCAGAGAGTTGAACCAGTTGGTCAAAGGTCTTAAATGTATGGTGGCTTCTTCCACAAGGTTGAGCCAACACAGACCTAGTTCCCTCACCTTCTAGTCTCAGACCTTCCAATGTGCCACAGAAACAGTCCTTCCACCTGCAGACGCTTTCCTTTCCTCAGCGCTTGCCAGGGTGCTGCCCTCAGCACACTCATGCATGGAGATCCATCTTGGCGCTTAGTAGGGGGGACCGAAAAGAAGCAAAGAAGTTAAATGAGTGAAGGCCCTAGTGTGCTGAAAGGTGAGACCAGATGCGTGATGTGAGGAGCAAAATGAAGGATTGTGGAGAAGGGTGGGTTACCCGGAAGCACAAATTAGGATATGCCAAGGTGAGAAGGGGAGGAGGTTCCTTTAGGTTCCACTAGTTCTGAAATCTGTCTTCTAACCCAGGGGTCCCCAACCTCTGAGATCTAATGCCTGAGGATCTGAGGGGGAGCTGATGTAATAATAATAGAAATGAAGTGCACAATAAATGCAATGTGCTTGAATCATCCCAAAACCATCTCCCCAACCCCTGGGCTATGGGAGAAATGGCTTCCACGAAACGGGTCCCTGGTGCTGAAAACACCATGTTTAGGTGTTAGGATCATGTTCTAACCTACCTCTGTCTGACCTTGCTGTGCCCTGTCTCCAGCACTCACGGGGAATGGATCCCACCTCCATCCCCCAGCGGGGATGGACTCGGCGGTGGCGGCGGGCAGTGTCTCTTCCCGCCTGGGGTCTGTAGGGTACAAAGTGGCCCCCAATCCCACCCAGGCTCTTTGCTCTCCTCCCTGAGAGAGAGTCAGCATGTCGCCCTCCAAACCCTCACCCCGCTCCTCTCTCAGCCATTGCTCCCCTCGACGTTCCCTGCCCTGGAAATCTTTGGGAGGTGCGACATGAATGGTGGCTTTCTTTCATCAAGAAGAAGCAAGGCTTCACATGCTTGTGCCAGGAGGTGAGAAGGTTTTGCCTCTGGCCCATGGAAGTCCCTGCATCGGGGGCTATTCAGTCCTGGTGTGAGTCCAATTAGGACAAGGGAAAGGTCATAAAGAAATGGTCCATTTGGAGCTGTTTTCTGTACCAAGATGGGCCAGGAAATTGCCTGGTTCTGCCTCTGTTTTTACCCAAAGTCTCCTTTTATACCAGGACAGGGGCTGACACATCTAGGTTGGGGGAGGGAGGGAAAGGATTGACAGGGCATCCCTGAAGTCAGAGGGACCAGCTCCCTGGAGGTGCTTCAACCAGGAGGCAGGGAGGGGATGTGCTGGGAGGTGCATCAGCAAAGGAGACAGCCCATGGCCTTGGTCCCATTCGTCTGCCCCAGCGGGGTCCTTCTCTGCCTCGCCTCTGTGCTGCTGCTCTGGAAACAAGAAATGGTGATGCTGGAAAGCCACTCTGCGTCCGCAGATGGGTGCGGCCACGCAGATGGAGAAGGGCTTCAGCCTGGTCCCTGGCCCTGGGCCGTCCGTGTGGCCCCAAGTACAAGCAGAGCCAGGAAACGGGCGCCCGGCTGTGAAAGGAGGCCCAAGGCCAACCAAGCCCTGAATCCAGCACCCTGGCGCCACTCCCAAACGCCCACCCTCAATGACACCTACATCCCCGCAGATCACAAAGGGAGACCAGCGCTTCAGGGTGGAACAGGCTTTTCTTCGTCCGTGTCAGCTTTCATTTCTGATCGTCTTTGATTTGAGCTGAATAAGCAATGCCAAGGCCCCGGGGTTGGCATTTGAAAAGACTTTGGTGTGAGATACCACACGTGCCCACACGGAACCGGCGGCTACGTTTTAAATCCCTACTACTCCGCAGTCCGATTTCTCAGAACTGTTCTAGGGGAGTGACGACCAAAGAGAACTTCCATCTCCCTCTGACCCTGCTGGCCTTCACAGCTGGAAGGGGCTGGAAATCACTTCTGGCACTGAAAAGGTTAATTGTCTCCTGCTGTGAAGTAGAAGCTGAGAAAAGGGTCCTGGGCAGGAGAGGAATTATGGTAAATGAGGTTTTCTTTATAGTACTGCTCATTCTCAACATGCTGAAAGGGCATTAGTTCACAGTCACTTTCTCTGGAATTACCAAATCTGCTCAGAAGCCTTCATTAGGATATTAAACAAGACTTAATAAGTGAAAGTGATTGCATCACTGATAATCGTGGGCATTAATCAAGACGGCTTCTGTCTCTCTGCCTTGCAATATGTTTCATGTTCCATTGTAAAGCCCCTTTAATTCTGGAGGGCTTCTTAAAAGGGAAATATTGCATTTAGAAAGCCATTTTTAAAATGATTTACTTAGCAAAGATCACCATAAATAATGTTCCACCCCCTTCCCAGCTTTAACTATCAGAGTAATGAATACTGGGAGGCTTGTGTTAGCGATGGAGCCAGATTGATCCCATTTATCAGATAGGGGTTGCACTTATTCTGATAAATGCTTCAGCCTTTAAAAAGAGCTGCATGTATGACTCGAAATCCAGTGACCACAGTTTGTGCTTCAACTTGTCGTCACACGCTGCGGTCACGGTCTACATCACTCCAGGGACAGAAGCCACCCACGTTAACTTCCGTGCTGCATGAAAACCTTAGGTTGTAAGCAGCAGAACACAGCAACTGCTTGTGGTGGTCAAGAGAGAAACAAACACAAGTGAAGCTCTTGAAGCGTGCGGCTGCTTTCTTTATAAGGCAGCTGTCTATGGTTAAAACCAGGAGCTTCAGAGCAAAGGGACTTTCACCCAGAGGGAGCTTATTTTATAGCTATTAGAAAAAAAGAGAAACAAGAGTTAATACTTCGGTTTGGGCAAGTGAAAGACCAAGGGTTGGGTGGTTTTTTTTTTTTTTTTTTTCCCTTTTCATTTTTTTTTCTTTTATTCTTTTTTTCAATTCCTGGTTTTCAGCTTCATAAATGGATTGTTTTTCAAGGCTTTCTGAACAAAAGATCAAGGCAATCTTGTTACTTTTCATGGTTTAAAACAGTGTGGGAGATATAAGTTTTCTGTATCTAAAGCAATGGAAGTCAAGGGTAGGAGGAAGAGAGAGGAAAAGAGGATGAAGTTTCCATGCTAGGCCAGTGTCTACAATTCAGGGTGACAGTCTCACCACACCCCATTCCCTCCTCAGTCTCTCCTAAAGCTGTCTGTGGCAGGGATGAGTATGTCTTCTTGATTTCACACACACACACACACACACACACACACACACAGTTTACATACAGATGTGCACACACACCCAAAGTCATCGTTTCATTGAGAGGTTTCTAATCTCTTGGCATATCTGACTGCTTCTTCTGCCCGACTTAATGTGATTGCATGTATCCTCTTTCTCCCCTCAGTTCAGGCAGCATCATTCGTTATGTCTCTGCTAAAATTAACTCCACGCTCATTTCTGAAGACTTTGGAGTTTACTGCTGGAAAAGAAAAAAAGTTTATTTGTCGGCAGTGACGAGGGACATGATTGTTCACAGGCGCTAGGGCGCAGCGCACTATTTAAATGAAGCTCAAGAGATGAGCTTCCATGAAGCAGAGATTTGATCCATCCTAATGAGCTGCAGCGCGAATTATATGCCCCACTTCACCACCTCCCTGCTTCACTAATCTGGGCTAGTTCACATGGAATCATTTATCCAGAAGGGAGGAAATATCATTCTCAACTGAGATCTCTCTCTCTTTTTCTTTTCTGGTTATTCATTTTCTTTTTTTCTTTTCTTCCTAGACCTCCCATCCCCAAGCTACTTGGCATTTCTCTAGCCCACCATGAGGAAATCTATTCATATTCTGGTGAGACATCTCCATGTGTTTGCCCACCACCACGATGACCTAACCACTGCCTCTCCCTGGGCATTTATTAAGAGTGAGGCATTATGCTGGGAGATTTAGAAGCCTTATCTCTAACCCTTCCGAGAAGATAGCATTATTCTTATTATATAGAGCAGGAGGCGTAACTTAGAGCCACTAAGTGGTTGGTACTAACCACGTGGCTTGGAGCCGGAAGTTGGTAGAGTCGGAAGTCGATGGAGCCGGGAGTTGATGGAGCCGAAGATGAATTATGATCCTCTCGGTCTGCGTGATGCCAAATCTCACACCCTTTCAAGATCAACCCCCTCCCCTGCCCCTCCTTTGTCGAATGATGGTGGGCACGTTGAGAGATGATGTCATTTCCCTTGAGACATGTCATCGAGAGTGTGAACCTGGAAATTTGGGTGTCTCTTAATCTAGCAGTTTTATTATTACTACAGTCTTGAGTTTTTTATCCTTTCTTCTAATTAAGGAGAAAAGCCACACAGCCATGGGCATGGGTTCTGTCAGCCCCAGGAACTACATAGCAAGTTCTATTTACTCACTTTCCGGGCCAATAATCAAGGTTAGACCATTTAAAAAGCAGAGCTTTCAAGTTTTTTGCTCCTAAATATTTCATAATGCCAGCAAACCAAACATGCTATACAAATTTCAGTGTTCAGGTCTACTTTTCACTTCTTAACCCTCTAAAATGTTAGATACGGTCAGCTTTCAATAATTCAAGAAATGATCGAATTTGGAGATAAACTAGTTCCTGTCCATTTTCTTCTTCTTCCCCTCTACAAGGCTCACATTGACTTTTAAAGGTCAAAAGTTCTTTTCTAGACTTAGAGAATGAACTTATAGTTACCAGTGTGGAAGGGTGGGAGGAAGGGATAATTGGGGAGTTTGGGATTGACATGTACACACCGCCGAGTTTAACGTGGAAAACCAATAAGATTCTACTGTATGGCACAGGGAACTCTGCTCAATATTATGTAACAATCTAAATGGGAAAATAACTTGAAAAAGAATAGGTACATACACATGTATATATATATAGTAATAAAGTTGAATCACTTTGCTATACACCTGAAACTAACACAACATTGTTAATCAACTCCAATACAAAATAAAATCTAAAGAAAAAGAAAAAAGGTGCTCTGCCAGAAGAAAAAAGGTAACATTATAGAAATGACATTTAAATTAGATAACCATACTACTTCTTAATAATTTTTGAAGGATTATGGGGAGGAAAAGTAAAGAAAGGATAAAAGCTACTTGTTTAAAATAATTTGAGAGGCCTAAAGTTAGCTGTTAAAGATAGCAATTGAATACGTGCATTGAATGTCTGGAACTTGAAAAAGAATAGGTACATACACATGTATATATATATAGTAATAAAGTTGAATCACTTTGCTATACACCTGAAACTAACACAACATTGTTAATCAACTCCAATACAAAATAAAATCTAAAGAAAAAGAAAAAAGGTGCTCTGCCAGAAGAAAAAAGGTAACATTATAGAAATGACATTTAAATTAGATAACCATACTACTTCTTAATAATTTTTGAAGGATTATGGGGAGGAAAAGTAAAGAAAGGATAAAAGCTACTTGTTTAAAATAATTTGAGAGGCCTAAAGTTAGCTGTTAAAGATAGCAATTGAATACGTGCATTGAATGTCTGGGTCCTTCAGAATTTCCACTAATGTTAACAGACACAAGGTTTTCTTTTAAAAGGGAAATGATATGGGATGGGAGGTGGGAAGGGGGTTCAGGATTGGGAACTCATGTACACCTGTGGCGGATTCATGTCAATGTATGGCAAAACCAATAAGTATTGTAAAGTAAAATAAAGTAAAAATAATAATATTAATAAATAAAAGGAATAAACCCCCTAGGATAAATGAAACATGGAAAAAATACAAAATAATATTTTGCAATCTGGAAAGCAGATATCCAAGTAACAACTTACAGCCAGTTCAAAAAAACTGCATCTTGACCCCAAAGTAAGGAAAGCCAGAGAAGTAACCTGATTTAAACTCAAAACCTATGCATATTGAAGACTTGGTGGAACCAGGCACCTCTGGGTACAGGGTTGAAGGTAGGTTCAAAAAAGGAGGATTGAAAAATCACCGCCATAAAACTGCCCTTCCCCTCACAAAGCAGTAGGACTGAAGCCTTATTCTAGAGAGAAAACTTCTGCTTGCAGGACAAGGAGCACTTACCAGGTTGTGGGTATTGCAGCAAAAACAGGAGGAGGAGGGGATGGTTCCTGTAATGAATGCAGAGACCCACCAGCCCAACCTCCTCAGCCTCCCTCCTTCCCAACTGGGCTCCCAGAGTACCAGCAGCAGGAAGTTAGAAGACTCTCCTACAGGGCATCTGATCAGCCTACGGGAAAGGACCTAAAGGTACTGACATCTGGGTTCTCCCCCACAAACAAAAGTCGCAACCAGCTCACCCTACAGGGAAGCCCTCTAGCTTCATAGTTTCCAAGTGGACTTTTACAGCCCCATTCTAGAATGTGAATAGCCAGCCAAGGATCACCTTTAAGAAAATCATCTGAAATGAAGTCGAAGAACAAAATGACCAGGAGAAAAGCAACTTGAAGGAAACAGAGACCACACCAGAAGAAGCAACACACAGTCCCCCAGGGAAGCATTCATGTTCACAGAGATGAAGGAGAGCCAAGCAGGATGCTCTAAAGAAGGAACATTCAAAGAATGAGAGAGAGAGATGGTGGCAGAAAAAAATTGGAGATGTTAAAAGATGAAGCTGAGACAGAAGATTAAAATTGAGCTTCCCTGGTGGCTCAGTGGTAAAGAATCTGCCTACCAATGAAGGAGATGCAGGTTAATCCCTGGGTTGGGAAGGTCCCCTGGAGAAAGGAATGCAACCCATTCCAGTATTCTTGACTGGAGAATCCCATAGACAGAGGAGCCTGGCAGGCTACAGTACAGGGGATCGCAAAGATTCAGACATGATTGAGCGACTAAAGAACAACAGCAGAAAAACAATTAGAAGACAGTCCATAAACTCAAATATAATAATAGAGTTCAAAGAAAGGAGAATAGAGCAGGACAAAGGGAGAAAATAATAAAATATGGTAGAAAATATCTCAGGAAAAAAGGATATGATTCTCGAGATTTATAGGGTCCACTGAGAGCTCCCAACAATGAATAAAAACAGACGCACACTGCAAGCTTGACACTGTAAGATTTCAGCACACTGAAGACAAAACGAATGCCTACAACCTTCCAGAGAGAAAAGCCGGATTTCTTCATAGGCTCAAGCATCAGAGTAGTATCAGACTTCTCACCAGTAACTCTGAAGCCTAGAAAACAAACGGGGGCAATGTCTTGAATTTTGTAAGGAAAATTATTCCTAACCTAGAATATTATGTCTCCCCCAAACTAAGAATTAAGTGTTAAAGTCTAATGAAGATATTTTCAAACATGTTAGCCCTCAATTTATTTTTACCTACAACTTTGGTCAGGTAATTGCTGTAGGATATATTCTACTGGGATTAAACAGAAAAATAATAAAAGAACAACTGGTATTCAAAAGCAGTATATCCATCAGATGAGGCAAATGGGGGGAGTACCTAAAATGATGGTAAAGGGAGAACTGGAAATAACACCTATGAAGCTATTCTAGAAAACTACATTGGAACAGATCAGAAGACTGGGAAAGTTCTTCCTTCAAGAAGGAATATAGCACCTAATATGTTTGAAAGTACTGAGTGGAGATTTTTAAACTGAGAGAATTGGGTGATAAATTCGGATGAATTACAGGTAAGTACATAGAGCTCCAAATAAATTTTTAGAAAAGGCAGTAACAACAAAATAGAAAAATCATCCAAGAAAGAAAATTAAGCTAGAAAAATACACAGAACACCCGTAAATTGGTTTGCATATTCATAATAATGTAAACACTGACTCCTGATCTAACCAAAATTTGATTAACTACACTGAAAGTTTGAAAGGATAAGAAATATGTATAGTGTGGTGAGTAAGGGGCAGGAAGAGGTGGGAAATCTTCATTTTTTTATGGTGGGAAATCAGTATATACTGCTTAAAACTAAAAGACCAAAAAGTAGAAATAAAAGCATGTTCTATGAATATATGCAGTAAATATCCCATGTGTCAGTTTTGAGAGGTGAAAATAGTAACATCCCAGAAGAAAGAAATTGAAGATTAGAGTTAAGGAGACTGGAGGTACTTTCAATTCTATTTGATTCTCTAAATTCTGTACATGTATAACTTTGATCAAACTAAAAGCTAGATAAAAGATCAATGGTATTTTGAGCCTGTTTTTAACTTCTCCTGGTGAGTGGCCTGGTAAAATTATTTATAATATGTAGCCTACTATCCTTCAGAACAATGATTTTTAAAGCTGCAAGTCGTTGCCAATTATTGGGTTATGAAATCAGTCTAGTAGGTAGCCGTCTAGTAGGTAGTCTGGAATGAAATGAAATGCAATAGTGGCAGACACTACAATCTTTTAACACACACATCGCTTCACTTTTTATCCTTCTAGAGATACTTCCTGGGCTTTCCTAGTGGTATAGTGGTTAAGAATCCACCTGCCAATGCAGGGGACATGGGTTCCATCCCTAGTCCAGGAAGATCCCACATGCCCCATTGGGCAACTAAGCTCATGGGCCACAACTACTGAGCCCGTGCTCCCCAGCAAGAGAAGCCACGCAGTGAGAAGCCTGCACAGTGCGACGAGCCCCGACCCACGTCAGCTAGAGAAAGCCCCCACACAGTAACGCAGACCCAGCATAGTCATAAATAAACAAGCAAACCTTTTAAAAGAGAAACACACCGCGAGTTTTAGCTAGACATATGACTGTAAGCCACCATAAATTTGCAAGTATTTTCCCAAGGTTAAATTGGACCAGTGAGATGTGGGAAGAAGCAGTGTGTATGCAACTTCCAGGCCATCTCCTAAAAACACAACAATTTGGTCCGGATTTTTATTTTTTCCTCCCTGTAGGCTAGAACCTGGAAGTGCAGGTGAACCAGATCTAACCAGCTTAATAAGGACAATCCCCTACAGTTAGGAGACCAACAAAACAGAAGCAACTATACCCTTGACTATCCTTGTTTGGCATAACCAGCCAGTCAGTCCTGAATGACTCATCACCAAATTATTTCATGAGAAAGACTTGACTCTCTATCTTATTTAAGGCAAGGGCTTTGGATTCTGTGCTACAGCATCAAACTTGTACCTAAGATGTTTGAGAAGAAAAAAGAGCCCCAGTTGTTTAAGGGTATAAATTGTTGTGTGAAATATTTGTTTCATTATATATGGACTTGATCATATATGTATTTATCCATACTGAATGCCAATCAAAAAGTTCTAAAGCCACTGCTTAGGGTACGTAAATAATACACATGTGTGAGTGCTCAGTTGCTTCAGTTGTGTCCGATTCTTTGCGACCCCATGGACTGTAGCCCACCATGCTCCTCTGTCCATGGAATTTTCCAGGCAAGAATACTGGAGTGGGTTGTCATTTCCTACTCCAGGGAATCTTCCCGCCCCAGGGATCAGAGCCGGGGATCAAACCCATGTCTTTTGCGTCTCCTGCATTGGCAGGTGGATTCTTTACCACTGAGCCGCCTGGGAAGCCTATATTGAGAATAGATGGATAAAAATTGGCCAAAAAATTATGGCAAATTTCTTCACTGTAAATGTAACTCACTGGAGCAGGTAACCATCTGTGATTATTGATTTGTCACTTTTGAAAACTTAAGAACAGTGCAACTCCGTGTCTAAAATAACTTGGAATGGGAGGAGCTGAATATTGGGCTGTGCCTCCCACTTCTAGAATTCACTCTGTGGCAACAGGGGCCCTGGTGGGTGTGGATGGATAGTGACACCCACCACGGATGGGCGGACAGTAATTCCTACTTTTAAACTGTGTTAATGAGAGAAATAGTACATAGAAGACCTAATTGACTTGCTGTGTAATTATACGATGAAAAGGGAACCTAGGAAGGGCATAGAAACTGTAATAATAAGTTTAACCCAGGTAAAGAGAGCTGTTCCTTTCAACAATCCTTTATTCGTCAAAAAGTCATTTGTAAAAAATTTCAAAGTCAGAAAGAAAAATAAGTCATTTAGGATCTGAGAAAGAAAGGCTAAGTCTTGCTAGTGATTCAGAAACTATTTCATAATTCATACAAAAGAGAATCGAATGACAGCTGAGTAAGAGTCATGAATTCTGGCAAAAGTTTAGTTGATGTACAAAGGAATTTAAATACTGAAAGTATTGCAGTTCTTTTTAAAGACAGTGTCTAAAATTGAACCTCTTTCCCTATACTTACATTAGAAGCAATACGTGTGTAGAAATCTCTAATAATAACAGCTCATTTTCAAAAATGCACATAGCCCCAAGTTTATGAACTGCCTTAAAGGACCCATCCCAAACGCAGCTGCAGTAGTTAAGAATCTTGGCTGCAGGATGGCCTTGCAGCCAAAACAACCCTCTGCCCCATAGGCTGAAGATGATGAGGATTCTCACTCTTAGTAGAAAGAAATAGAAACAGCTGGAGAATTCGGAATTCAGGATGAGCACGCTGCACTTCAAGCACAAGTAAATAGAGGATCCGCGCACCCTCTGTAATTAGTTGATCAGCTATATCTTCGAAAGGCTCATAACCAGTGCTGCGGTTCAGCCACACACAGAACCAAAATAATGAATGGGTCTGAGACAGGGGCAGGTCATAGCCAGATGAGGGCTTTGATGGTATGCAAGGGGACAGGAAGTGGAAATCAGAGAAGACACACTCTAGTAAGCCCTGAGTGTTATTTGGAATTTTGTGTTCTCAGAGTGTTTTATTTGAGTCTTTCAGCTGCTTTTTATAATTTACCCTGGTTCATTCCATTGTATTACTTCCTCACAAAGAGCTCTAATTTCTTTTATAGTTTCAAATAAGATAACCTCTAGAATACTTGGTGCTCAATAAATGGTCATTCTTTCTTTCCTTCAATTCCAGAGTAATATTTCAGGAAAGGTGGGTAGATGAGATTCTGGGAAATGGCTTTACCTGGCAAGCTGTTCTACAACTGAGGAGGGCAGGTGGGCATCTGGTGGACCTATGGCACCTGCAAAAATCAAGCAGGCAGAGAGGACGGGAAATTGACATGATGGTGGGCTCAGCTGTACTCCCATTCCTGGCCTTCCCCTGCCTTGGTCTTAGACTCTTAGCCAAACCCTTTGGAAAGAGTCTGACACAGAATCCACAATATGGAGTTTTCTGTTTTTCTATTAAGGTGATCCCAAGTCACAGTACGGATCACCATCTCTGCCGTATCTGCCCTTGGAGAGAAATTAAAAGAAGATGGGGAGCAGGTTCAGAGAAATGAACTCTGGCAGAAATATTAATACTCAAAGATGGAAAAACTTCCTTGTCTTAAATGAAATAGATATAAAGCTCAATATGAATTATAACTGATTTTAGGTAGAAAGTTTGTTTTATTAAAACCCCTCTAATCTTTTGGGGAATGAAATGGGACACAAATAGGATTTTTTTAAAAAATACCCATGGTTTCAAGGAACTAAATATTAAACAATTTTCAAATAGTATGCTTCAATGAATAACAAAGGCTACATCATAAGATACAACAATTATGGTATTTGCATGCAGGCAATTTAAGGTCCAGTCGTTGAGCTTAGTTCTTCACAAAGCAACAACAGCAGTATTTTTATAGTGGTTCTTAGCCAGAGCTGATCAGCGAAATTACCCGAGGTATTGTTACAGTACAGACACCCAGTCTCACTCCAAACATCCTTCATAAGGACACTTGCAGAGGGACAGGAAAAGGATGAGGTTGAACATGTAGACAAAGTTCCCATGGTGACTGTTACCCACACCCTTAGCCAAACACAGGAATTTATCGAATACTATCTGTCTCATAAGAATTTTGTTTAAAACGATCTTACAGATGTGGAATCTAAGAAGTTACATAGACAGAATTTGGAATACCTGGTTCCAAACTCAATCCTTTGTCCTTTGCACCACATGCTGAATAAGATGGCATCAAGGAAGCAGCGTATATGTACCTTGCAGTTAATAAGGTTTAACTAGAAGTTAAGAAATGGATGCTGATCCCAAATAAAAATGTGCTAATCCCTGGATGCTTTGAGAACTGAGCACACACCAAGCTCCCCGGGGGGTGTGCAGAGCCAGGAAGCATATTGTTCCCATAGGAAGAAAAGGCAGCCACAACGTTAACCAGCTTGCAAGTCTCTCTTCCTACACATGTGGTAGGAATTGTCACCTACCCCAGAGCTGTATTTTATACCTGAACAAGCCTTTGTCCAAACATTGTAGCGTTTCCTTGCTAGGACACATCTGGCCTGCTCCTTGAACTGGAGCTCTAAGATTAGCTGGCTGGATTCCAACGGAGAAGCCTTTTTATCTTTCTCACGGTGACAGGCGGCATTTGGAAGCCCCAGAGACGAGGCTCGGGAAGGATGTTGATGTTACTGCGGACCGTGTTGCTGCTGTTATCTGAGGGAATCATCTTCCCCGAGTGCCACGGCGTTCATCACACTGTCAAGACCCCCGCAGCCGTCTCTACAGCCTGTCACACCTCGTCTCCATCTCTCAGCTGTCTCCAAGAGCCGTCCATCACTTTGCCACCCCGTGTGACCCACCTCTTCTATCATCTTGATAACCCAACACGTCTTTTCCAGTCTTTCTCAGCAGAGGTGGCCAGGTTATGAACCCACTGCCTACTCACAGAGAACTTTATTTGGGGCCAACACCATCCCAGGGGTCCCCAGCCACCCTTCATCACCTAGTGACCCCAGGAGCAGCTCACGGAAACAAGCAACACACCCGTGGGAGACAGACGACCAGGTTTGCACCCTGCCTCTGGAAAAGTCATTTAACTTCGCAGAATCTCTGTTTTCTTACCTGCAAGCGGGCATGATCACACCTGCCCTATATCGCTACCTCCCTGATCAGTAGGAGGGTCAAAAGGTCTGACTGTGAGCATGTTTTAAGGGTTTCAGCAGTGGATTCTATAGCAAGAGAACTGAATCAGATGAGATTATAGGCCAAAATAGTAATTCATAGGCTGGAGGTCCCATCTTTTTTGGTCTTCAGTAAGTACGAGGGAGATAGTGTATTAGTTCAAGATATCAAGCTAGGTTGGTTATCTGTTCTCCACACTTAGAATCTTCCTAGTGATGGCAGAAGGCTTGGGAAAGAGTCACTGTCACCTCTCAGAAGAACATCCCTGGGAGAATATGTTCTGGCAATTACCCTAATTCTCTCCCAACCCTTTGATTTAAGCCCCTAACCATCTTTTTTTAAAAAGGGGAAATAGTTATTAGCCACTCTAAAAGAGGGCTTGTTGGAACTGAAGACATCACTTGCCCGTATTCACATCTCTTCCCTCCTTGGGGTGGGGTGGAAGAGCTACATGTTAGGCAAGAATTCTGACATCTTGATGTAACACAGGAAGCAAGGCAAAGACAGTGAGCACCAAACTGGGGATCAGGGCCCCTGACACTCACCCTGACTTACTGGACCTTCCCTCACACAAGTCACTGTCTTTGCTGTTCCTTCATTGTGACTTCTAAAACCTTCTACTCTAGGGTTGACTAGAATATCTCTTAGGTCCCTTCAAGCCAGAAGATTCTGTGATCTAGATAAATGCTTACGAGTAACACAGTAATTGCATTGTAGACTATTGTCTTTACGAAATTGTTTGTATCTATCACAGCTGTTTCAGATACTGCAACATATTTTTCTTTTTGGTAATAGAAAAAAATAATCACTATTTTCCAATTGGTAGAAGGAAGCCTTGAGGAATATAGCCACACAGAAACCTTCAGTTCTCTAGCATGACTGAATCAGGGTCCCCATTGTGAATGACTGGCTCAGCCTCGAAGCATCATCATTTCTTCAGGTTTACATAACATAATGCTACCTTGGGCCTGCACCTCTCTTTCCCTCTCTCTCCTCTCTCTCTGTCTCTGCCAGAAAGAGAGAAATCTTAAGGATTTTGCTATCTGGGAGCTTGAAGAGTCCCCATATATGATCCTTTCACACCACCACCAATACATAGAACAATGTGTCTGCGTGCCTGCTCTGTCACTTCAGTCCTATCTGACTTTTTGCTACACCATGGACTCCAGCCTGCCAGGCTGCTCTGTCCTGGGATTCTCCAGGCAAGAATACTGGAGTGGGTTGCCATGCCCTGTTTGAGGGGATCTTCCCCACCCAGAGATCGAACCTCGTCTCCTGCGTTTCTGCATTGCAAGCAGATTCTTTACCGCTGAGCCACTGGGGAAGCCCTAGAGTAGTACTGAGCCTAGATCTAATTTTATTTTATTTTTTTTAAAGGAATGTTCTATGTTCTTCAAAGCGACTTTCCTTTCAAAAATATATATTCAACTGGTCATTCCCACCACCTCCTCGCACACCTCTAATTTTCTGTGGGACAGATTTATATGCTCCAGACGCTGAGCAGGAGTTGCTATAATTCCACCTGCCACATCTGGCTCTTTGGCACGCCAGGCCCAAAGCTTCAAAGTTGCATCTCTTGTGCTGTACGTGGTTAGACTGCTGGCTGCTGCTTTATCTCCTCGGATGTAATTTTCCTTTGATTCACCTATAATTCTGAAGAATTGATGCACTTGTATCCATTTTGAATAAGGTTCTATACAAATGCTTTATTTGATCTCTGCACAAACCCTTTCATTTCCTCTTATGTGGCCTCGCCTTTAATTCAAGCGAGAGCCTCCGAGCAACTTGGAACCACTGTGCCTGATTCTTTGCACAAGCAGTTTTGTTTGTTCCACGTGCTCTGCTTCTTGTTCTTGGAGGAAAAATTGAAAGTGATGGAGAGAGAGGAGTTACTTGCGTTCCTGTATCTGAGAAGGGAAAAGACAGACAGCGGGGCTCAATGATTCTATTCCACCCCTTTCTCATACAGGTGCTGCCTTAATATTTACGCTCCCTATTTTTTCAAGCAACCAGCTTTGTTTTGTGGCGATAGCCTGTGAAAGTGAAGTGTTACTACAAATCATTGTTCCTCAACCTCAAAGTGCATTCCATAGGAAATTCATCAGCTAGATGTTTTGAATAATCCCCTGCCAAGATCACAGTGCCTGTGAACATACTAAATGTTCTGATAAGTCTTCTAGTATCGGGAAATGTACACATTTGACATTCTCAAGCAGTGTATACAAACTCTTTTTTCATGTAACACCCATTACCTCCCCATTAGAGCCCAGCCAATGTGAAGGAATGTTCTCAATTCCCTTTAATGAGTGCCTCAGCACTGACAGAGCCCTATGGCTCCTGCAGTCATGTTGGGAAGCTAGACATTTACTGCAATGAGGGTGTCATTGTTCAAAACAATTGTAGCCTGAAGAGGCAGTGTGGCTGAAATACTAACCAATTTTCCCAAGCTTCTCAAACATCAGCAAAAGTAAGTCCCCCAAACCTGGCTCCAAATGCTGGAAGAATTCCAGAATCATCTTCCCAGAGAAATATCTTTTAAATAAAGTTAAGTAAAGAATAGGTACCCTAAGATACTTACTTAGGGAGCAATTTTATTCCAGTAGATAAACTCTGGTTAATTTACCTAAAAGCCTCTACTCATCTTTTTACTTACACATCCAATGGTCAATATATAGATATGATTACTAGATTGAAGATTAGCAAATTGAATTTCCCCAGATTTAAGATTAGCAAATTCTACTACACACAAGGGACCCAATGGGTCCGTGCTATTTAGTACTTTTCTAATCCACCAAGACCTGTTAATAACTGAGCTGCACAATTAATCACTGAAATGTACTCATTTCTACTGAGTGAGCACAAATGACCACCAGCATCCAAGTTTGTTTCACTTCCTTCCATAGGCAGAAATTATATGGAAATTTTCAGATTAAGATGAATTCATATTTCAGCTCACTACTCTAACAATATGGTGTGATGCAGAGTTGTAAGGACAGAGTTTTAAAACAACTTTAGAAATTACTTTTCTATTTCTAAAATCATTGAGGGTCTAAGGGGAACTAAATGTTTTCGTTATTCATTACTGCATTTTGTTAGAAAAATTAGGCTCTGTATTGTGTACATTTGGGGTTTTTTCAAGGACTACTGATCGCTATCCCTCCCAATTCTTGATCTACTCATCTGATTTTGTAACTGGTATTTATCTAATTTGTCTTTGGTTCATCTTGTAATATTTTTCCATTTCTTGTACAAACCAAATAAAATTAGTAGACCTTGAGATGACTTGAGTATTAAAAGGAATTTTCTTGTTGAATGACATGATCTGTGATATTTATACTAACACATAGATCATATTCATCTCCAGTCAAGCCTTTGAATAGTTTTTACAAAGCAGGAATGATAACTGAAGTTTTCATGATCAATTCTCTATACACACCATGAGCTCCAGCAAGACAGCTTGGGTATCATAAATTCACATTGCCCTAACTCTTATGTACGGAGTGGGAAGAGCAGAATTCTACCATCAAGCTGATGAGGTAGATGCCACATACACTATAACAACTATCCACAGGTTGAAACCATCTCAGACTATAGAAAAAACATGGCAAGATACCCAATATATACTTTGTGGATTACAAAATACAAGTCAGACTGCCTGGGTTCAAATCACATTACCACCATTGACTAGCTGTGTGGTCTTGGGCAAGTTACTAACCTTTGTGTGCCTCAGTCCCCTCATCTGTAAAATGGGTATAAAATGGGGACATAATAGTGATACCTCATAGGGTTGTTGCAGTTCTAAAAGAGCTAATAAGTAGCACACAATTGGCATAAAAGGTACTTGCTGATGTTGCTGCTTTACCATCACCACCATCATCATCATCTCACTGATTTTCAAAACAACCCTAAGAGACAAGTGGACAGAATATTATCATAAACCCATGCACAAGGGAAATGAGATTCAGGGAAGGTTAATGATTTGGTTAGTGATTTGCTCAAGATGACACGGCTAGTAAGAGGCAAAGTACTCTGTCAAGAATGATTCTTCTGACCAAGGGCACCTCTATTGCCTGCAAGGCCTGGATAAGTGAAGGCCCCTGAACCACAAATCTAAATTTTAAACTTTATAAGTCAAGGCAACAAACTTTCATTTAATTTATTTGCTTCGCCAGGTCAGGTCTTCGTTGCACCATGTGGGTTCTTAGCTGCATCATGCAGGATCTTTCGCTGGGGTGCATGGACTCTCTAGCCGTGGCATGCAGGCTCAGTTGTTTCTCCACAGCACGTGGGATCTTAGTTTCCCAGGGACCAGGGATCGAACCCGCATCAAACCTGCATTGCAAGGTGGATTCTTAACCACCAAAGCACCAGGGAAGACCCAAGCTAACAAATTTTAAGTGCAATTTGTTCTAGCCTCTTGACAGACATTTCTTCATAACAATGACATCAAAAAACACATGTAAAGTTAAAATTTCTAAGCACACACACATACATAGTTGAAATATCAGAGAGCAACTTATTTTTGAGCATGTCTAGAGTGAGGAGCCAGAAATATTTGCATTAGTAATAAAAATATACATTGCATACATTCTTTATATTCACCCCTAAAATTTACTTTTATCATTCAGCAAAATCACAAATTGCTAAATCAGTATTTTCACATAATCTATGTTCTAGTGCGGCTGCGAGCTGGCATACTAAGCACGGCTAAGAGGAGTTACCCCATGTTCGAGGTCAGGGGCAGCAGCCGAGAGTGCCAGGCCGTGAGGCACAGGAACGGCCTGGGGGAGCTACATCGCGTCTGAGGTCAGAGGCGGCCAGGAGGAGATATCCTGCGTCCAAGGTCAGGGGCGGCAGCTGAGAGGAGCTCCCCCGCGTCCGAGTCAGGGGTGGCTGGGAGAAGCCACCTCACGCCCGAAGCCAGGGACAGCAGACGGGAGGAGCAACCCTAGGAGCTGTGGCTGCGCAGGTGCAGGAGGGCCAAAAGGAGCTATCCCACATTGAAGGTCAGGAAGGGTAGGGGTAAGGAGATACCCCTCATCCAAGGTAAGGAGCAGCAGCTGCACTTTGCTGGAGCAGCCGTGAAGAGATACCCCAAGCCCAAGGTAAGAGAAACCCAAGTAAGGTGGTAGGTGTTGCAAGAGGGAATCAGAGGGCAGACACACTGAAACCATACTCACAGAAAACTACTCAATCTAATCACACTAGGACCACAGCCTTGTCTAACTTAATGAAACCAAGCCATGCCTGTGGGGCAACCCAAGATGGGTGGGTCATGGTGGAGAGATCTGACAGAATGTGGTCCACTGGAGAAGGGAATGGCAAACCACTTCAGTATTCTTGCCTTGAGAACCCCATGAACAGTATGAAAAGGCAAAATGATAGGATACCAAAAGAGAAACTCCCCAGGTCATTAGGTGCCCAATATGCTACTGGAGATCAGTGGAGAAATAACTCCAGACAGAATGAAGGGATGGAGCCAAAACAAAAACAGTGCCCAGCTGTGGATGTGATTGGTGATAGAAGTAAGTTCCAATGCTGTAAAGAGCAGTATTGCGTAGGAACCTGGAATGTGAGGTCCATGAATCAAGGCAAATTGGAAGTGGTCAAACAAGAGATGGCAAGAGTGAATGTCGACATTCTAGGAATCAGTGAACTAAAATGGACTGGAATGGGTGAATTTAACTCAGATGACCATTATATCTACTACTGTGGGCCGGAATCCCTCAGAAGAAATGGAGTAGCCATCATGGTCAACAAAAGAGTCCGAAATGCAGTACTTGGATGCAATCTCAAAAACGACAGAATGATCTCTGTTCGTTTCCAAGGCAAACCATTCAATATCACAGTTATCCAAGTCTATGCCCCAACCAGTAACGCTGAAGAAGCTGAAGTTGAATGGTTTTATCAAGACCTACAAGACCTTTTAGAACTAACACCCCAAAAAGATGTCCTTTTCATTATAGGGGACTGGAATG
>SJXQ01005592.1:126422-168021 GCA_006408695.1 Aepyceros melampus | reverse complement strand
CGGCTTGACCTCCTCAGACTCAGGACTCTCCCAGTGCTGAGGCAGCCACGGTGGGGCTGGCGGACTGTCCTAAAAACACTCAGAGGCAAATAAATGGATTAGTCGCTGCTGCCTGGGCCAACCAGTAATGGTAGAAGAAAACGAGAGACAAACCAAAAGGTTGGCAGGAAATACTGGGAAACAAGGGCTCTGAAGGGATCCAGCGTGTTACCAGGATCCCAGAAGGCCACGCACATGCTCAGGGCTGTGTGCATGCTCAGGAGAGATGCGAGAAGACCCTAAACTCTCACCTCCGGCTGACCTTCAGGTCCTGTACAAGCAGAAAGTGATGCTAAGGCAAGCCTGTCAACTGCCTGGCTGGGTGCTGAAAACACACCCTGATGATCACGCACACCCTGTGGGAAGAGATTCGGAGACAACTTTGGTTCCAGGCACTTACAGAAAATCTGTGTCTGATTCTTAGCTGACTACTACACTGGTGGAACAGAGACTTCAGTGAGTTCATGATAAAGAAGGTGGACTTTACAAAATCAGCTCAAAATCGTCATTATGCAAACGGTTAACTAAAATAAGCAGCAAGAAATACTGGGGAGAATCTCATTTCCATCTTTGCCGTATTATAATATTCAAAATGCCCATTTTCAACTAAAAATTGTAAGTCAGGCAAGAAATAAGGAAGTATGGCCCATATACAGGAAGAAAAAAAAAGCAAGTAATAGACACTGTCTAGGAGGAAACCCAGACATCAGACTTACGACTGTATGTTAGTTCAAAGAGATAAAGGGAACTACGTCCAAAAAAGTAAAAGAAACCACGAACAATGTCTCATGAAATAGAAAATATCAATAAAAATCAATGAAGTTTAAAAGGAACCAAATGGAGATCCTGGAGTTAAAAAGCACAATAATGGAAAAGAAGAATTTCATGAAGGGGCTCAACAGGAGAGCTGAATAGACAGAAGAAAGAATTAGAGAACTTGAAGACAGGTCAATTGAGATCTGAAGATAAGACAATGGAGCTTATCCAGTCTAAGTGACAGAAGGAGAAAATAACAAAGAAAAATGCAAAGAGCTTAGAGACTTATGGCACACTACCAGTCATACCAACATATAGATCATCCTGGGAGTTCTAGAAAGGAGAGGAGGGAGGGAAAAAGGTGAAAAGAATATTTTAAAAGATAATGGACAAGAATTTCCTATTTTTGATGAAAAGTATTAATTTACACATTCAGGAAACTCTATGTAGGTTCCAGGCACTCAAAGAGATCTATACTAATACACATTATCACTGAACTGCTGGAGGAAAGAAGGAAAATTCTGAAAGCAGCAAAAGAAGTGATTCCTTACATAAAAGGATTTCCTCAATAAGATTAACAGTTGCCCTCTCATCAGAAACAACGGAGGGCGGAAGACAATGGGGTAATATTTTTGAATGGCTGAAAGAAAAAGATATCAACTAAGAATCCTCTGTCCCCGCCCCCCGAAATAACCATGTTTCAAAAATGAAGACTCGACAAAATACTAGAAAACTAAGCCCTAAAGTACATTAAACGTACTCTACACCACGATCAAGCGGAATTTGTCCCAGGAAAGTAAAGAGTGGCCAGAATAAGAAAATCAGTCGTTGTAATCTGCCACAGCAACAGAACAAGGCTGCAGCGCACACGGTCATCTCAGCTGGCGAAGAAAGACCAGTGGGCAAAATGGAGCACCCTTTCATTAAAAATCCTCAGAAACCAGGGATAAGAGGGAACTTCCTTGGTGTGGGGCTTCCCTGGTGGCTCAGATGGTGAAAGAAGCCACCTGCAATCAATCCGTAAGTCAGGAAGATACCCTGGGAAGGGAATGGCTGGAGAATTCCATGGACAGAGGAGCCTGGAAGGCTACGTTATGCTGCTGCTGCCACTGCTGAGTCGCTCCAGTCGTGTCCGACTCTGTGCGACCCCATAGACGGCAGCCCACCAGGCTCCCCCGTCCCTGGGATTCTCAGGAAAGAACACTGGAGTGAGTTGCCATTTCCTTCTCCAATGCATGAAAGTGAAAAGTGAAAGTGAAGTTGCTCAGTTGTGTCCGACCCTCAGCAACCCCATGGACTGCAGCCCACCAGGCTCCTCCATCCATGGGATTTTCCAGGCAAGAGTACTGGAGTGAGGTGTCATTGCCTTCTCCAAGGGTACAGTTCATGGGGCCACAGAGAGTCAGAAACGACTGAGCAACCAACACTTTCATCTTCACTTTTCCTTTACATGATAAAGGATAAAAGGTATTTGTGAAAAACCCACATTTAATGGTGAAAGATCAGGAAGAAGGGAAGGATGCAAGCTTTCACCATTGTTACTCAATATTATATGGAAATTCTACCCAGAGCAATTAGGCAAGAAAAAGAAATGAAAGGCATCCAAATTAAAAAGAAATAAATAAAACCAGCTCTATTGACAGATGATATGATCCTATGTATAGAAAACCTCAAAGACTTCACAAGAAAGTAACTAGAACTAATAAAAGAATTCACCAAAGTTGCAGGATACAAATGCAAACAAAGAAACATTATTTCCGTTTCTATACAACAGCAACAAACAAACTGATTTAGAAAGCGACTCCATTTATAACAGCATCCAGAAGAATCAATTACCCAGGAATAAATTTAACCAATACGTGAACGATTGGTTCACAATTGCTGAAAGAAAGAACACACCATTAAATGGTTAAGATATTTGTCTGCTCCAAAACAAATCTATGTACATGGACTGGAAGACAATATCATGATGGCAACACTACTTCTGATGGTTAATTCTATGTGTCAACTTGTTGGGGTCACAAGGTGCCTAGATATCTGATCAAGTATTATTCTAGGTGTTCCGTGAGGGTGTTGGACGAGTTTACCATTTAAACAGGTATCGACTGAATACAGCAGACTGCCCTCCCTAATGTGGGAGAGCCTCATTCAATCAAATGTCTAAACAGAACAAAAAGGTCTGCCCTTTCCACAAGTAAGGAGTCGTCTTTGTGCCTGTCTTCAAATTGACACACTGGCTTTTTTTTTCCTGCCTTCAAACTAAAATGGAAATATCAGCTCTTCCTGGATCTGAAGCCTGGGTTTTGCATAGAAACCACACCCTTCCTGTCCCTCTTGATGAAAGGGAATGTTTCATGCAAAGATGGGCACAATAAAGGCAGAAACAGTATGGACCTAACAGAAGCAAAAGGTATTAAGAAGAGGTTTCAAGAATACACAGAAGAACTACACAAAAAAGATCTTCATGACCCAGATAACCACGATGGTGAGATCACTCACTCACCTGGAGCCAGACATCCTAGAATGCAAAGTCAAATGGGCCTTAGCAAGCATCACTATGAACAAAGCTAGTGGAGGTGATGGAATCCCAGTTCAGCATTTCAAATCCTAAATTAAGATGATGCTGTGAAAGTGCTGCACTCAATATGCCAGCAAATTTAAAAAAATTCAGCAGTGGCAACAGGACTGGAAAAGATCAGTTTTCATTCCAATCTCAAAGAAAGGCAATGCCAAAGAATGTTCAAACTACCACACAATTGCACTCATCTCACACACTAGCAAAGTAATGCTCAAAATTCTCCAAGCCAGGCTTCAACAGAAATGAACCATGAACTTCCAGATGTTCCAGTTGGACTCAGAAAAGGCAGAGATCAAATTGCTGACATCTGCTGGACCACAGAAAAAGCAAGAGACTTCCAGAAAAACATCCATTTCTGCTTTATTAACTATGCCAAAGCCTTTGACTGTGTGGATCACAATAAACTGTGGAAAATTCTTCAAGAGATAGGAACACCAGACCACTTGACCTGCCTCCTGAGAAATCTGTATGCAGGACAATAAGCAACAGTTAGAAATGGACATGGAACATGGACTGGTTCCAAATCGGGAAAAGAGTACATCAAGGCTGTATATTGTCACCCTGCTTATTTAACTTAAATGCAGAGTACATCATGCACAATGCCAGGCTGAATGAAGCACAAGCTGGAATCAGGATTGCCGGGAGAAATATCAATAACCTCAGATATGCAGATGACACCACTCTTATGGCAGAAAGTGAAGAGGAACTGAAGAGCCTCTTGATGAAAACAGGAGAGTGAAAAAGTTGACTTAAAGCTCAACATTCAGAAAACTAAGATCATGGCATCTGGTCCCATCACTTCATGGCAAACAGATGGGGAAACAATGGGAATAGTGACAGACTTCATTTTTGTGGGCTCCAAAATCAATGTAGATGGTGACTGCAGCCATGAAATTAAAAGATGCTTTCTCCTTGGAAGAAAACTTATGACCAACCTAGACAGCATATTAAAAAGCAAAGACATTACTTTGCCGATAAAGGTCCATCAAGTCAAGCCCAAACTACTGGTTTTTCCAGTAGTCATCTATGGATGTGAGAGTTGGACCATAAAGAAAGCTGAACGCTGAAGAATTGATGCTTTTGAACTGTGGTGTTGGAAAAGACTCTTGCAAGTCCCTTGGACTGCAAATAGATCAAAACAGTCAATCCTAAAGGAAATCAGTCCTGAATGCTCACTGGAAAGACTTATGCTGAAGCTGAAGCTCCAATACTTTGGCCATCAGATGGGAAGAAGTGACTCATTGGAAAAGACCCTGATTCTGGGAAAGACTGAAGACAGGAGAAGAAGGGGATGGCAGAGCCACTGGCTCTTACAGTTGCCAGCTTACACGGCAGATCTTGGGGCTGCCCTGCCGCCACAGCTGTGTGAGCCCCAATTCCTTAGAATAACTATCTCTTCACACACATTGGTTCTCTTTCTCTAGAGAACCATAACAAACATACTACCTGAAGCAATCTACAGATTCAATGCAATCTCTATCAAAATTCCAGTGGCCTTTTACAGAAGTGAGAAATCTGATTCTAAAAGTCGTAAAAGAAATTATCCTTCAATTAAAAAATAAATTTAAAAAATTCACATGGAATTGCAAGAGTCAAAACAGTATCAAGAAAGAAAAACAAAGCTGAAAGACTTACCAAGCTTACTACTTCAAAACTTCTGACAAAATGACAGTAATCAAAATAATGAAATACTAGCATAAGGACAGGCATGTAGAAAACAGAACTGGGAGTCCGGGAACAAATCCATATGCCTACAGTCAAATGATTTTTGACAAGGATGTCAATACTATTTAGTTGGAAAAAAGCAGTCTCTGAAACAACTGGCTATCCAGGGAGACGAATGAACTTAGACCCCTGCCTCACTCCATACACGCAAACTAACTTAAAATGGATGAGCAACTAAAATATAAGAACTCACACTGTAAAGGGCTTCCCCGGTGGCGCTAGTGGAAAAGACCCACCTGCCAATGTGCAGGAGATGTCGGAGACGCAGGTTTGGTCCCTGGGTCAGGAAGGTCTACTGGAGGAGGTCATGGAACCCACACTGGCATTCTTGCCTGGAGAATTCCACGGACAGAGTAGCCTCCTGGGCTACAGTCCATACGGCCGCAAAGAGTCAGACATGACTGAAGTGACTCAGCATGCATGCAACACCCCAAGGTTTAGAAGAAGACATAGGGACAGGTTTTCATGATGCTGAATCTGGCAAAGGAGTCTTAGATATGGCAGTAGAAGCACAAGCAACGAAGAAAAATAAGGTAAATTGGTCTCACAAAATTTGAAAACTTTTGTATATAAAAGGACACTATCAAGAATGTGAAAAGACAAAGAAATGGGAGAGCTATTTATTTTCTTGGGCTTCAAAATCACTAAGGATGGGGACTACAGCCATGAAATTAAAAGATGCTTGTGCCTTGGAAGAAAAGCTATGACAAACCTAGACGCGTTATTAAAAAGCAGAGACATCACTTTGCCAACAAAGATCCGTATAGTCAAAGCTGTTTTCTCCAGCAGTCATGTACAGATGTGAGAGGTGGACCTTAAGGAAGACTAGTGCGGAAGTACAGATGCTTTCCGAACTGCAGTGCTGGAGAAGACTCAGGAGAGTCCCCTGGACAGTAAGGAGAGCAAACCAGTCTATCCTAAAGGAAATCAACCCTGAATATCCATCAGAAGGACTGATGCTGAAGTTGAAGCTCCAATTACTTTGGCCACATGATGCAAAGAGCCAACTCGTTGAAAAAGACGCTAATGCTGGAAACGATTTTGGGCTGGAAGAGAAGGGGATGACAGAGGATGAGATGGCTGGATGGCATCACTGACTCAATGGACATGAGTATGAGCAAACTCTGGGAGATACTGAAGGACAGGGAATCCTGGGGGACTGTAGTCCGTGGGGCTGCAAACAGTCAGACATGACTTAGCGACTAAATCAACAAAGAACAACAAAGTCTGCACACCATGTATCTGATAAGAGTCTAATATCCAGAACATACAAAGAACTCTTACAGCTCAATAACAAAAAGACAAACAGCTCAATTAAAAAATGGGCAAAGGAGGTGAATAAACATTTCTCCAAGAAAAACACAGAAACAGCCAATAAGCACATGAAAAGATCTTCAACACCATTAGTCACTAGGGAATCAGAAATCAAAACCACAGTGAGTTATCACTTCACACCCACCAAGATGGCTATGATTTTTTTTTAACAAGGTAAAACAACAAGTATTGTTGACAATGCAGAGAAACTGAAACCCTCATATGTTGCTGGTGGAAACAAAATGGATTAGTTTTTTGTGGGAAACATTTTCAGTTTCTCAAAAAGTTAAACACAGAATCACCAATACGAACCAGCAACTGCGCTCTCAGGTGTATACCCGAAAGAACTGAAAACAGGCACTCAGACCAACTCATGCACAGACACGCTCATAGCAGCATCAGTCACAGTACACAAAAGGCAGAAACAACCCAATGAGCATCAACAGATGAGCGAATAGACAAAATGGGGAGTGGGGTAAATATTACTCAGGCATAAAGAGAAATGAAGTGATGATGATACAGGCTCCAGCATGGAGAACCTGGCAATCATGCTAAGTGAAAGCCGTCAAAAGCCAAAGGTCACACAGAGCCCACTTCCATCTACGTGAAACATACGCAACAGGCAAACCCAGAGACAGAAAGCAGACTGGTAGCCCAGGAGACGAGGAGCAGGACAACGACAGTTACCTGCGTGATGGGCCCAGGGTTTCCTTCTGAGGCAATGAGAATGTCTGGGACCAGAGGGAGGTTGTGGTTACAGCCTGTGAACGTACTATATGCCACTGAACTGCTCACTTTAGAACGGTTAATTTTATGTTCTGTCATGCCAATTAAAAAAAAAAAACTACCTTTTAAAAAACAAACCATCACAAGATACTACTTCACAGCTACTAGGGTGGCTGTAATTTTAAAAAATGGAAAACTTCAAGTGTTGGTGAGGAATATGAAGAAATCGGAACCTTCATACATTGCTGAATATAAAATGGTTCATCATCACTGTAGAAAACAATTTGGCAGTTCCTCAAAAAAGTTAACAGAGAGTTACCGTGTGATCCAGTAATCCTCCTCTTGTGTATACACCCAAAAGAAGCGAAAAACATACGTTTACACAGAGACTTGCACACGCATGTTCATGGCAGCAATATTCAAAACAGACGAGACCATTCAGCCCAAAGGCCTGTCAGGAGATGACTGAATACACAAAATTTGTATGTGTCTATATAATGCATTATTATTAACCATAAAAAAATAAAGCGCTGACACATGGTACAACATGGGAAAACCCTGCAAACGTTTCGCTAGAGTAACAGGAGCCAGGGACAGAAGGCTGTGCGTCGCATGACCCCATCTCTGTGTCAAGTCCAGAGCAAGCCGATCCACGCAGACGGGAGGCAGAGCCGTGCTTGACAGGGGCTGAGGCGAGAGAACAGCAGAGAGACTGAAGGGACTTTCTTCTTGGAATGAAAATGTCCTACAAACAGACAGCGATGATGATGGCTATACAACACTGTGAATATACGAAATAAGGCCCACTAAACTGTACATTTCGAATGGTTTAATGACACTTTTTGTAAAAAAAAAAAAAAGTTTTAATAAAAAGTATGGGGTCTAAAGAGCTTAGACACTCTGATTTCTTTCTTCATCACTGAGCTTGATAACCACTCCACGCCAACCCTGGCAAAAAAATAGCAGAACCCCATCTTGATCTTCGGCTGGAACAATGCCTGCTGTAAGTGCAGCAGTAAGAGCTAACACTGTGCTCAAAGACCCCCAACTAAAAGCCACTGTTAAAACAAAGCTCCTTGGTTCTAATTATAATTCTCTAAAACAAACACACAAAATTAACCTGCTCATTTTATCTAAAATACCTGCGATGGTCATTTCTCACCTACAACTGTATCTGTTCATTCACGCCCACCTGGGGGTGGCCAGGAAGCCCATGTGTGCCCCATGCGGAGGCTGACCACCCGAAGCATTGGTGAGTAAGCAAAGTCTCTGGAAGCTTCCAAAATGGGGGACTTGTGGAAACCTCTGACTAGATTTCTTGATTTAAAATAAATACCTTTATTTCAATCTCTTATATGTGGGTATAAAATAGTTAAATTTCCCCTTAATCCTAAAGTTTAGATGTGACAATTACAGGTTAACAAAAATTATACTTAAAATAATGATTGTGCTGATGAAGAAAAAGGATGCAAATTCAGTCAAAGGCCCTAAAGAGATGGTGGAGGCAGCTTTCAGGGACCTGCAGACTGGTGCTGAACAGCCTCATCTGGGGAAAGAGACTCAGGGGTTGCAACACCCACAGACGGGAAGCGCGTGGCTCCGGTGAGCACACAGGGTCATGCGGAGATGGGAACCCTGGGCCCAGCCATCCCTTCACCTTCCCGGCTTCATCCCAGCGTTGGGTCTGGAAAGAGGATATCTGCTTCCACACACAGAGAAACGTTCTGCCCAACAGGAACGGCAGACATGCCAGGCGGAGACAGCATAAAGGGAGTGATCGAGAAGGGCAAGGGTGGGCTCAAGAACAGCCCCCACGTCGGTGCGCTCAGAGGACCCCGACAGGAGGCGGGACCGAGCCCCAGAAGCAGCAGCCTGGGCGCGGGCGTGCCGGGCCCACACCGCGGGGAGGCGGGCAGGGAACGCAGGGCCTGGCATTCACAGGGCGAGAATTCCGATGCTGCAGCTTCCAACGGAGCAGAATTACTGCTCTATTACTATATATTTACTGCTTGCTATGTATTTAGGTATGAATTTAATGTATTTTGAGGCCATATTTTACCCAAATGAAACAAGTCTCTATTCGAGACATCGGTTTCATAAAGTTTTAGCTTCTAACCAGCTTCTCACTCAGTTGAGGCATCAGTCAGTCAGTTGAGGCATCAGTCAGTCAGTCAGTTCAGTTGCTCAGTCGTGTCTGACTCTTTGCGACCCTATCAACTGCAGCACACCAGGCCTCCCTGTCCATCACCAACTCCTGGAGCTTACTCAAACTCATGTCCATTGAGTCGATGATGCCATCCAACCATCTTATTCTCTGTCATCCCCTTCTCCTCTCGTCTTCAGTCTTTCCCAGCATCAGGGTCTTTTCCAATGAGTCAGCTCTCCACATCAGGTGGCCAAAGTACTGGAGTTTCAGCTTCAGCACCAGTCCTTCCATATGAATATTCAGGACTGATTTCCTTTAGGATGGACTGATTTCCTTTAGGATGGACTGGTTTGATCTCCTTGCTGTCCAAGGGATTCTCAAGAGTCTTCTCCAGCATCACAGTTCAAAAGCATCAATTCTTCAGCACTCAGCTTCCCTTATGATCCAACTCTCACATCTTTACATGACTACTGGAAAAACCATAGCTTTGACTAAATGGACCTTTGCTGGCAAAGCTGAGGCGTACCTGGACTCAGAAACACAGTGAAGAGCCAGACTGGGTTCCCTTCACTTTGCTCTGCATCTCCATTACGCTGATGATTTATTGTATGTCCCTTGCTTTGGTGGTTAAGTTGAGCTGCACTTGGAGATTAGAAACTGGAAACAAACGCACATCTGCTGACAAAAGGGTGTTCCAAGGGTTGGAAAGCCCGGGGAAAACCAAAAAAGGAAGCATCAGATAAACAAAGAAAATGGCTCCTGCCAGCAAGAAACAGAGATGCAGGAAAACCAGCTCCACATCAAGCCCAGGAGGGAGATTAAAACATCATCCATGCGAGGCCAAGGAAGGGAGAAAGCCACAGGCAGACAGCTGTGCCCTGTCGATAAGAAAGCGTTCTGGCAATCCATAGTTACGCAGACATTTCAGCACTGTTCAGGACACCTGATGCCAGATGCTCTGCTCAGGGAGCCGCCTGTGGCTAACTCACTGGGAAAGCACAGAGGGGCCTGGACTCTTACCCAGACAAACAGGCCGCTCCTCGTCGCACATGAAAAAGCCCCGCATAGGAGAGAGGGAGGGGGAGAGAGAGACTGACGCAGGCAGACGGCTGGAAAGGAACCTGATCAAACCATAATACGAAACTTGGGCTCAAATTCTTTAGGAAAACAATAGCTGCCTGAGACCCAGCACTGCCAATACTGCTCAGTTCAAATGACTTAGGATGTTAAACAAGGGTTCATTCAACTCTGGCTGCTCCTGGACAAGGGCCAGAGCCCAGCCATCTGGACAGGAAGGAGCTGAGGGCTCCGACAGGGCGGGCAGCACCTTTCCCGGAGAGGCTGCCCTGAGTCATGCCCGGCCTGGAGGCTCTGGCCCTGCAGGCTGTGAGAAGGTGCGCTTTCCTGAAGCACCAACTTGACTAGGAAATCAGAGGGAAAGCATGAAGCATGGCGCCATTCAGGAGTGGATTACAACATTCAAATCACTTGGAGAATACAAGCAGGAAATGCCAGAAGTCAGCGGCTCTGAGCTCTGAGCCCCTGGCCGCTCTCACACGCGGGAGCTGTTCAGGTGCTGATCCAGGCCCCTTCTCTGTCCTACTGGGTAATCGACCTGCACAGAGGAGCCCCCGCTCCAAGCCCCACGCTCACAGAGCTCCCGGACAACCCGCTCCCCTTCAGCTGCATGGGAGCCCTGTGGTCAGTGCCGCCCAGATGGAATTTGCCATCTTCGGCACTTCCCATGGCTGTCAGCAGGCCTCAACCTACTCAGAAACCTGCTCTCATGTCGGGAAGTGACGCTGTCACCCAGCTAGCTGCCTACGGCAGACCTGCCCTTGCCTCCCTGATTCTGACACACAATCACTCAGTAATACCTGCCGATTCCATGGCACCGTCACGACCCTGGTTATAGGGTGCTCACTCCGTGGCCAGGGAGATGTTCTCAGGTACAGTTTCCTCATCTGCAGTCTCTTTCAGCTAAAATAACTCACCCTGAGTTTCTAGTCCAAGTCTTTTAGTTTACCCATAAGGAAAACCAGGCCAAAATTGGCAATGTACTTGCCAGGTCCCAAAATTACTGGGGAATCTGCAGCTGGACAAATTGATGACTTTTTATATGCAGGAGAAACACATACTGAATAATGCCAACATATTTCTAAGTTAGCCTTCTTCTATAATGTAACAACCAACATTGCGGAACACTAAGCAGCTATTAAAACAGATGAGGAGAATCCCTGTATACGGCTATGCCGCAACCTCATGATATGTTGTTAAATTTTTTAAAATATGGAGAAAAGCTGGTACTGTACACTACTATTTTTAAAGAAAGAGGGCTGTGGGCACAGACACACACAAGTACTTATATTACAGTGAGTGAGTGTTAGTCGCTCAGTCATGCCCGACTCTTTGCGACCCCATGGACTGCAGCCCACCAGGCTCCTCTGTCCATAAGATCTTCCAGGCAAGAGTACTAGAGTGGATGACCATTTCTTTCTCCAGCGGATATTCCCAATCCAGGGATCAAACCTGGGTCTCCTGCAGTGCAGGCAGATTCTTTACTGACTGAGCTCCAAGGGAAGCCCATATTACAGTAGATAAATGAAAAATTTTTAAATGTTGCCTGTGGAAGAGAGAAGAAAGAAGCTATAAAGATCAGAAAAGAGAGCTAGATTTCTGAAAATACTCTGGCCGTCCACCAAACAGGTCCAGGACAGTAACCAGCCCTGTGGCAACGATGATCCCGAGCGTACAGGTTGTGGTCGCAAGGCACACGTTCTACAAGAGGGAGCCAGAGCTGCTTAGAGAAATAGCCGGTTCCAGGTCTGGGGTGAAACAGCACACAACGAATCTACAGCCACTTCAGAGAGCAAAGGACAAGGAGGCAACCCACAAAGGCGCCACCGCAGAAGTGGCACAATCCTCCCATCTACGAGAATAATAGTTTCCGTGTTTTACAACACGTCACATACTTTTAAATTCACGAGTTTATACTGACACTTCTTCCCTGGTCACTTGAGAAGCAGCTATGAGACCGTCTCATTGTTTTGAGAATCCATAAAGAGAAAGAATCAGGCATTCGTCCTACTGCTTCCATCTGAACTGTCCCTTCAGTTCAGTTCAGTTCAGTCGATCAGTCGTATCCAACTTGTTGAGACCATGAATTGCAGCATGCCAAGCCTCTCTGTCCATCACCAACTCCTGGAGTTCACTCAAACTCACGTCCATAGAGTTGGTGATGCCATCCAGCCACCTCATCCTCTGTCGTCCCCTTCTCCTCCTGCCCCCAATCCCTCCCAGCATCAGAGTCTTTTCCAATGAGTCAACTCTTCGCAAGAGGTGGCCAAAGTACTGGAGTTTCAGCTTTAGCATCAGTCCTTTCAATGAACACCCAGGACTGATCTCCTTAGGATAACCAAATAGGATTTCAGTGAATCAAGGCAAAGTAAAGGATGAGACTTTCACCATCATCGTTTGCAACCCCTAACGACCATGGGTCCGAGCGTCATGAGGACCAGAGCAGATGCACGTACCGCCACCTCCGAGTGCTGAGCTCCAAGGCTGAGCCGCTCGAACCTCTAGATCCACCTCCCAGGAAATAGAAGGACAGAAGAATGCATTCCATGTAAGCGGGGACACCCCTGACTACAGAACAACTGACACAGAAAATGCCAGGAAGAAAAGGGATGGGGTGGAGCAATCAGCTGATTGACAGAGACTTCGGAGGCAGAGCAGCTAAATGCAATTGTTTGGACCCTGTTTCAAACTAAAAAAAAACTGAGACTATTGGGGAAACTGAATGGTACTGTGATTATGAATAAAATTTTAAATACCAGTTTTCTTGATGCTTCTGAATGTTATCAAAAATAGCTGTGTATTAAATCTCACTTTGGATGCAAACATTTCAAACCTATTTTATATTCACGTTAATTTTCTAAGATATGAAAGAGTTCTTAATTTCAAGAATAAAATGCCACTCAATCACAAATTAAGAGATTAAAACACAGGGTGTTTTGTTTCCTTTCAAACTCCCAGAGAAAGACAGTGAAGGAGTAAGCAGTTCCTGTATCAAAGATGCAAGCCTCAGCTGGGCATGCCTCCACGCGCAGCGCTGGCTCCTCTGCTGCGGCGGCGCCCTCCCGGGGCAGGCACAGGCCACCACCCCGCGTGTCCAATGTCACCAGCTGTCACTAAGCTGCCGGGGCAATGTCTATCACTCACGGAGTTCAACGCTGGTTTAAAAGGCAAGAAAAGAAGTCAGAGACACACACCCAAATGCGCTGCCACGGATCCGGAAGACACTCAGATACACCCGTTACAGGACGAGACTGCTAAAGCCGAAAGTGAGTAAGTGCAGGATGTTTCCGAATTTCATTACTTCCCTGTCATGCAAAGGCACACCGGGAACAGCTGGAGAAGAAAAACCTACGCAGATGGAAATTTCTAGTGCCATACCTGTGTGTTGTATGCTGCAAGAGGATATATCTGAGCTTGACCAGGCAGGAAGAGACTTCAATAAACAAAGAAGCAAAGCAGAGTCAACTTTATCCTTCTTCAGATAATGTAGTGGAGTCCCTCACCTAGGAAGTAAGAAAGACACGTGGTTAACTCACATGTGGAAAATTTTTTTAAAGCTTTTAAAAAACTGAATTTCAAAAATGGAAATTTCTAAAATGTGATAAAGAAGCTTGAGAGAAAACATTTTTAACCATTCTATATAAACTTATGCTTTAGATTTTCTGCATTTTTTGAGGTGAACATAAATTACAAAGCCTGGATAACTTCAGATAACTTTTTTAAAAATCACTTTTATCATGAATACTATATGTACATAGTCAAGCACAGGAAGCATGTATGTGCAGGTTCATAAGGTTATTACACAAACAAAACCCCAACTACCACCCAGGCCATGGAGTGGGGCACTGCTGGGATCCCCAAAAGGCTGGGTGCCTTTCTCTGACCCCTAACCTTTCCTTCCCCTGTAGGTACCAACCACTCTAACTTCCCGTGATCCTTCCCCTGCTTTTCTTTAGCTCGCCCCCAGGCTCGCAGCTCTGGGCGTCTATTTCCGCCAGCCCCTGACTCTTACACAGATATGACACGCAGTGTATATTCCCTCGTCTTGCTTTGTTTTTGCTCCATTGTTGCTGTTGGCCCTGCTGTTTATCTTCACTGCTGTGTATTATTCCATTCTGCGACATACCATCGTCTACTTACCCATTCCGTTTCTGCTTTGGAGCCAACACAAGCACTCCTGAGATCTTTCTGGCACAGATCTCCTAAGCATTTGCGGGTAAATATGTCTAGTGCATGTATACACGTGAGAGTGATCGCTAGACTGTGAGGTAAGCGTATATTCAGCTCCACTACGTAAAGCCAAAGACTCTTCCCACAGCAGCTGTAGTGATTCACATGACCGCAAAAAGGGGAGGAGAGTTTCCACTGCTCAAGGTTTTCAGAACTTGTCAGACTTGTTCATTCTTGGTAACTGGATGGCAATGTCCTGGGGTCCTAGGAATTCTTTATTGTGTAGAATTTTATAATTATTTTGATGAAAAACTCATGAGATTTTACATCTGATAGTTGCTGCGAGAGATCATTTTGAAACCAAACACTCGTGCACTTTTCCAGGTGTTACCACACTCCAATTTCTGACCAGTTGAAACCCCGCACTCTTGGTCCACCAGCTTCCAGAGACACTGGTTACAAATCCCAGGCACAAGAGGACGGTGTGTGTGTGTGTGTATGGATGTGTGTGTGTATGGCTGGCCAGTAAGAGCATCCTATTCCTGGCCAGAGCTGGTTCATCTCTGTGAGCACACAAAACCCAAATCAAAATAATCAAGTCTTTCCTTCCTCCTTTGGGACTTACAGAGATTCTCCCTCTTTCCTGAAGAACTTGAACTTGAGCACATGGGCGTCAAGAGGCTCTTTGAGAACAGAGCAAATAAAGAGGAAGACACCAGGGGAAGGACCCAGCTGCAGCCAGCCCCGCCTGAGGGCTCTTAATTAGGTGGCCAATAAATCCCCTTTGCTGTTATCAGCTAAGGTCCAGTTACAGCCCAAAAGGCCCGCACTGATATGATCAGTCATTATAAAACATGGGTTTTAATCTACTCAGTAAGCCACATAGGTCAATTAAGGCAACATGTGTACACACACACACAACCTTAATATTTTTTCAATCACATTTTATAAATCAAAATGGTTTATCACTCAAACTTAAACTATAGTTCTTGCCAAAAGGCAAGTTAACTCTGAATGTTTCTTTGGCAAGAGAATGAAAAATCAATAGCTGTAAAGTATTTGTCCTTGTCTGCTATAAACACACGAATATACCATCCCTACTAGTAACAAAATTATGATAACCTCATAAAATAAACTAGGAAGTGTTCCCTGGTTTATTCTGAGGAAGTATTTGGGTAGAACTGGAATTATTTCTTCTTTGAAAGTCTGGTGGAATTTAATAATGAAGCCATCAGTGCCTAAAAATTTTAATTACTGATTCTATGTTTTTAGTGGTTACAAGAATTTTTTTCTGTAGCTACTTTTAGAAAGTTACATTTTCCAAGGAATTTGTTTATCTCATCTAATTTTCAAATTTACTGACATGATGCTATTTCAACTCATGACTCTTGCTGAAGCTCCAACACTTTGGTCACCTGATGCAAAGAGCTGACTCACTGGAAAAGACCCTGATGCTTTTAGAAAGACGGAAGGCAAAAGGAGAAGGGGGCGGGCAGAGGCTAAGATGGTTAGATGGCATCAATGACTCAATGGACATGAATCTGAACAAACTCCGGGAGACAGTGGAGGACAGGGAGGCCTGGCATGCTGTAGTCCACGGGGTCGCAGAGAGTCGACACAACTAAGCCACTGAGCTACACAGCGACGCTGCCCTGGGAGCTCAGAGGCTCAGCCACTGGACCAGCAGAGAGGGCCCCAGGCTCGGGCACTCGTTATAAGTGTCCACGCGTGCCTGAAAATACAGTAAACAGTGCAGGTTTTGGGTGGAATATTATTTATGTGTACACCAGAACAAGGGTGGTGATCGTATGTAAATCATCTGTGCTTACAGGGTTTTTTTTTTTAATCTATCAAATAGTGAGACATGTATCGAAATCTCTACTATAAACTTGTTGTTGTTTGTTGTTCACTCACTAAGTCAGGTCCAATTCTTTGAGATCCCGTGAACTACAGCACAACAGGTTCCCGGTCCTTCACCGTCTCCCAGAGTTTGCTCAAACTCACGTTCACTGAGTCGATGATGCCCTCCAACCATCTCATCCTCTGTCGCTGCCTTCTCCTGCTCTCAATCTTTCCCAGGATCAGGTCTTTTCCAGAAAGGCGGCTCTTCACATTATGTGGCCAAAGTACTGGAGCTTCAGCTTCAGCATCTGTCCTTCCAATGAATATTCAGGACTGATTCTCTTTAGAATGGACTGGTTGGATCTCCTTGCAGTCCAAGGCACTCTCAAGAGTCTTCTCCAACACCACAGTTCAAAAGCATCAATTCTTTGGCGCTCAGCTTTCTTTACAGTCCAACTTTCACATCCATACATGACCACAGGAAAAACCATAGCTTTGACTAGGCAGACCTTTGTTGGCAAAGTAATGTCTCTGCTTTTTAATAACCAGTTTAGGTCACAGCTTTTCTTCCAAGGAGCGTCTTTTAATTTCATGGCTGCAGTCACCATCTGCAGTGATTTTGGAGCCTCCCAAAATAAAGTCTGTCACTGTTTGCATTGATTCCCCATCTATTTGCCATGAAGGGATGGGACCAGATGCCATGATCTTACTTTTTGAATGCTGAGTTTAGGCCTACTTTTTCACTCTCCTCTTTCAGTTTTTTCAAGAGGCTCTTTAGAGTGGTTATCATCTGCTATATGAGACTGTTAATATTTCTCCCAATAATTTTGATTTCAGCCTATGATTCATTCAGCCCAGCATTCATTCACTCTGCAATATACAGCCCTGATGTACTCCTTTCCCAATCTGGAACCTGTCCATTGTTCCACATCCAGTGCTAACTGTTGCTTCTTGTGGTCTGGTATTCCCATCTCTTGAACAATTTTCCACAGTTTGCTGTGATCCACACAGTCAAAGGCTTTACCGTAGTCAATGAAGCAGAAGTTTTTCTGGAATTTCCTTGCTTTTTCTATGGTCCAATGGATATTGGCAATTTGATCTCTGGTTCCTCTGCCTTTTCTAAATCCAGCTAGCACATCTGGAAGTTCTCGGGTCATGTACTGCTAAAGACTAGCTTGAAGAATTTGAACATTACCTTATTTGCATGTGAAATGAGCAACAGTTTGAACATTCTTTGGCATTGCCCTTTTTTGGGATTGGAATGAAAACTGATCTTTTCCAATCCTGTGGCCACTGCTGAGTTTTTGAAATTTGCTGGCATACTGAATGCAGCACTTTCACAGCATCATCTTTTAGGATTTGAAATAGTTGAGCTGGAATTCCATCACCTCACTAGCTTTGTTCACAGTAATGCTTCCTAAGGCCCACTTGACTTTGCACTCTTGGATGTCTGGCTCTAGATGAGTGATCACACCATCATGGTTATCTGGGTCATGAAGATCTTTTTCATAAGTTCTGTGTATTCTTGCCACCTCTTGTTAATCTCCTCTACTTCTGTTAGGCCCTTACTGTTTCTGTCCTTTACTGTGCCCATCCTTGCATGAAATGTTCCCTTGGTATCTCTAATTTTCGTGAAGAGATCTCTAGTCTTTCCCATTCTAATTTGTTTTCCTCTATTTCTTTGCATTGTTCACTTAGGAAAGTTTTCTTATCTCTCCTTGCTATTCTTTGAGAACTCTGCATTCAAATAGGTATATCTTTCCCTTTCTCCTCTGCCTTTCGCTTCTCTTCTCAGCTATTTGTAAGGCGTCTTTAGCCATTTTGCCTTCTTAGATTTCTTTTTCTTGGGCATGATTTTGGTCACTGCCTTAGGCACTCTGAGTCTACCAGAGCTGCTGTTGCTGCTAAGTCACTTCAGTCGTGTCCAACTCTGTGCGACCCCATAGACGGCAGCCCACCAGGCCCCCCTGTCCCTGGGATTCTCCAGGCAAGAACACTGGAGTGGGTTGCCATTTCCTTCTCCAATGCATTAAAGTGAAAAGCGAAAGTGAAATTGTACAGTCCTGTCTGACTCCTAGCGCCCCCTGGACTGCAGCTCACCAGGCTCCTCCACCCATGGGATTTTCCAGGCAAGAGTACAGGCGCGGGTCACCACTGCCTTCTCCTAACCCCTTGTATATGGTGCAGTTTTGGATAGAGTGTTACTTATATGTACATTAGACCAAGGGTATTGATCCTACGTAAAACATCTGTGCTTACAGGATTTTTTTTTTTTTTTTTTTGCCTGCTTATTTTATCCATTACTGAGAAGTGCTGAAATCTCTACTGTAACTGTAAATTTGTCTATTTTTCCCCCCTGTACTTATGGCAATCTCTACTTTGGATATTCTGAAGTCATATTATGGTTTATCCACGTTTAGAATTACTATGACTTCCTTTTGAATTGAACTTTTTATCATTACAAACTGCAGCAGAGACTACATGTTGACCAGATTTTTTTCTTCTACCTCCTGGGCACAGCCTCCCCTGCAATGAAGTCTGGTTTAGGACCTGGGCTCCACCTAACAGGATGCAATCCTAATATACACCGCCCCACCCTCCAGCCCAGCCGTGAACACCTGCGTGATTCACTCCTTCCACCTCACACAGAGGCGCCTGCAGAGTATCCTGGGCCTCAGGAGATGGCAGAGATGGGGGGAAGCAGCTGAATCCCCAAACGACCATCGAAAAAACATCTGCCAACCAGGACCATGTGTACTGAACTTCATGCAAGCAAGACATGAATTTGCTTAAACTACCGACTGCTTTGTTAAAGGAGCCAGCTGCCAACTGTATTAATGAAATGACACTCACTATCTCCAGAACTGCTTTTTGCTTTAAACTGTGTTTTCTCTGACACTACACAATCTTGCTTTTGGCTAGAGTTTGCAGTTTCTTTTTTTTTTTTTTTTTCATTTTTCTTTCAAATCTCTTAATCTTCATGATTTAGGTGGGTCTCATAAACTAAACACAGTTGAGTTTTTTCAAAACCTTATTTGATATCTTTTACTTTTAAATTCAGTTCAGTTCAGTCGCTCAGTCGTGACTGACTCTTTGCGACCCCATGAATCGCAGCACGCCAGGCCTCCCTGTCGATCACCAACTCCAGGAGTCCACCCAAACCCATGTCCATTGAGTCGGTGATGCCATCCAACCATCTCATCCTCTGTCATCCCCTCTTGCTCTCAATCCTTCCCAGCATCAGGGTCTTTTCAAATGACTCAGCTCTTTGCATCAGGTGGCCAAAGTGCTAGAGTTTCCGCTTCAACATCAGTCCTTCCAATGAACACCCAGGACTGATCTCCTTTAGGATGGACTGGTTGGATCTCCTTGCAGTCCAAGGGACGCTCAAGAGTCTTCTCCAACACCACAGTTCAAAAGCATTAATTTTTCTTTGCTCAGCTTTCTTTATGGTCTAACTCTCACATCTATACATGACCACTGGAAAAACCACAGCTTTGACTTAGAAGGACCTTTGTTGGCAAAGTAATGTCTCTGCTTTTTAATACGCTATCTAGGTTGGTCATAACTTTCCTTGGAACATTTAATTCCACTTACCTTGGAAACAGTTACTCACATTTAGGTTTAATTTTCTTTTATTTTCTTTCTATTTGCTTCTTTTGGATTACTTGCTATCATTCTAGTACCCCAGTAGTCTGCAAGTTACATACTGTTTCTACTCTTTAGTAATTACTTTAGAAACTCTAATGTACAGGTTCTTATCAAAGTCCAATGTTAACCAAGACATTTACCTTTCTCTTGGACAGCAAGAGCCTTGAAACATCAACTCCATTTATTGTAATTTCCAACTTCAATTCTACGTTGTAGAATTCATATGCATGCATGTGTATGTGCTCTTGTCATGATTAATGTTTTGTGCAATTCTCTGCAATCATCCTGCCTTCCCTTCATGTTTCCCACACCCCCATCGCTGGACCTCACGCTCCCTTGTCTCCTTTTGGTCCATGACTGTGGTGGGTTACACTGATTGACTTTCTAATGTTAAAACCACCTCTATTTCCTGAGATAAGCTTTTCTTGATTATTATGTAGTGTCCTTTTTATATATCGCCTGGTTGGTTCTATCTGCTAAACTTACGGAGGACGTGCGCATAGTGGACAGCGCTCGGTGGTTTTCCTCTCCCATAATGCCTCTGTCTGGTTTTGCTTTCAGGGTCGTGCTGGCCTCACAGGAGACAAGCAGCACTCCCTCCTCTTCTGTTTTCTGAAAAAGTTTTTGTCGATTGGTATTCTTTCTTCTTTAGGTGTTTAGTAATTATCAGTAACGCTATTTGAACGTGGAGTATTCTTCAAGGCAAGGATTTTAACTACAAATTAAACTTCTTTAATATAGTTATGAAAGGTTACACACTTGCTCTTGAGTAAATTTGGTGGTTTGTGTTTTTCAAGGGGCTTGTTCATTTTATTGAGGCTGTCAAACTTATTAGCCTCACATTATTCACAACACACCTTATTACCCTTTCAACATCTACAGGGTCTGTAACAGTGTCCTCTTTTGCATCCAACTAATCACAAGCTGGAATCAAGATTGCCGGGAGAAATATCAATAACCTCAGATATGCAGACGACACCACCTTTATGGCAGAAAGTGAAGAGAAACTAAAAAGCCTCTTGATGAAAGTGAAAGAGGAGAGTGAAAAAGTTGGCTTAAAGCTCAACATTCAGAAAACTAAGATCATGGCATCTGGTCCCATCACTTCATGGCAAATAGATGGGGAAACAGTGGCTGACTTTATTTTTCTGGTGTCAAACTTATTAGCCTCACATTATTCACAACACACCTTATTACCCTTTCAACATCTACAGGGTCTGTAACAGTGTCCTCTTTTGCATCCAACTAATCACAAGCTGGAATCAAGATTGCCGGGAGAAATATCAATAACCTCAGATATGCAGACGACACCACCTTTATGGCAGAAAGTGAAGAGAAACTAAAAAGCCTCTTGATGAAAGTGAAAGAGGAGAGTGAAAAAGTTGGCTTAAAGCTCAACATTCAGAAAACTAAGATCATGGCATCTGGTCCCATCACTTCATGGCAAATAGATGGGGAAACAGTGGCTGACTTTATTTTTCTGGGCTCCAAGATCACTGCAGATGGTGATTGCAGCCATGAAATTAAAAGACGCTTACTCCTTGGAAGGAAAGGTATGACCAACCTAGACAGCATATTCAAAAGCAGAGACATTACTTTGCCAAAAAAGGTCTGTCTAGTCAAGGCTATGGTTTTTCCTATGGTCATGTATGCATGTGAGAGTTGGACTGTGAAGAAAGCTGAGCGCCGAAGAATTGATGCTTTTGAACTGTGGTGTTGGAGAAGACTCTTGAGAGTCCCTTGGACTGCAAGGAGATCCAACAAGTCCATTCTAAAGGAGATTAGTTCTGGGTGTTCATTGGAAGGACTGATGCTGAAGCTTGAAACTCCAGTACTTTGGGGCACCTCATGCAAAGAGTTGACTCCTTGGAAAAGACCCTGATGCTGGGAGGGATTGGGGGCAGGAGGAGAAGGGGACGACAGAGGATGAGATGGTGGATGGCATCACTGACTCAATGGACGTGAGTTTGGGTAAACTCTGGGAATTGGTGATGGACAGGGAGGCCTGGCGTGCTGCGATTCATGGGGTCACAGAGTCAGAAACGACTGAGTGACTGAACTGAACGCTTCCCCGGTGGCTCAGCTAGTAGAGAATCCTCCCGCAATGCAGGAGACCTGGGTTCAATCCCTGGGTTGGGAAGATGCCCTGGAGAAGGCAAAGGCTACTCACTCCAGTATTCTGGCCTGGAGAATTCCATGGACTATCCACAGGGTCTCAAAGAGCTGGACACAACTGTGAATTTATTTCACTTTCAATGGCAATTAATGTTTTTTCCCCCCCACAGGGATCTTTCTGGATAAAATATACATCTTTAACTTATCAGTTTACCTTCAAATAATACCACTTGAGACACAGTGTACTGTATTTTCATCTCTTCACTCCCAAACTTTGTGCTACTATTCTCATTTATCTCTCTCTACAAGAACTGTAAGTTCCAAAATACATTGCTAATTTTGCTTTAAATAGTCTAAAAAAAAAAAAAGATTAAAGTGTGAACATTCACCAGTCCATGGACTATTTCCAATTCTTTTCATTCCTTTGGGTAAAAATTTCCATCTGCTATCCTCTTCGTTCTACTTGAACGTCCCTTAGCATTTCTTGTAGTGCACTTCTGCTGGCAATAAATTCTGCCAGCATTCCTTGGTCCAGAAGTTTTTATTTCACTTCCGTCTTGAAATGTACTTTCACTGGGTACGGAATGACAAGCGGACAGGTGCCCTCCTTCTGGCGCCCTGAGCACGGCCGCTGCCTGCCGGCTGGCCGCAGGCTCTGCCCAGAGGCCGCTGGCCTTGTTTCGGGTCCTCGGTAACGCGTCTTCTTGCTGCTTCTTAAGGCCTTTTTCTCTTCGTCACTGATTTCTCAGTGACTGGACTCTGCGGACCTCAGGATGACTTCGTCTACTGTATTTGGAGTTTGTGAGCTTCAGGATTTGCGATCTTCATCGAATGTGGACATTTTCAGCCACTATTTCTTCAAATACTGCTTCCATTCCCTCCTCTTCTTCTGGAACTCCGGTTGCACGCATCTGAACTCCCCTGATTCTGCCCCACGTCACTAACGCTCTGTCAGTCTGTTCAGTCTTCCTTATTCTTTGCCCCATATTTTGGATAATTTCCATTGCTATGTCTTGAAGTTCACTGATGTCTTCTTCTGTACTGCCAACTAGCTATTAGTCTATGTATTTTTCACCTCTAAAGCCCTAGTTCAGTCTTTCTTATATCTGTCACTCATGCTCGTCTTCCTCATGAACGTGTACAACTTATTTATCTCAGTTATTTTAATGTCCTTGTCTGCTAATCTCACAGCTTTCTACGGATTGATTTTCCTCCTGGCTACTATCACATTTTCTTGCTTCTTTGCATGCCTGGTAATTTTTATTAGATGCTGGACACTGAAACGGTTTTACATTGTTGGGTGCTGGATTTTACCACATCATTTTAAGTACAGTTGGGGCTTTGTTCTGGAAATGCAGCTAAGTTACCCAGAATCAGTTAGGGCAAGTGTGTAATGGTCTTTTAGTCCTGGACTAATTCAGCCCCATTACTGCAGGGATGCCCTAAACCAAAGAGCTGTTCTGAATCCACCCTCACAAAGATTGAAAACCATGCTTTGAAAGGGCCTGACATCACCGTGGGTGGTGGGAACACCATCTCAGCTCGTGTGGTGTCCCCTCCTTTCCGGGGCTGCTTTTCCTGGTCTTGAGGTGCTTTCTCTGGTGCGCATGTCGGTTCAGTTCGGTTCAGTCGTTCAGTCGTGTCCGACTCTCTGCGACCCCATGGATCACAGCATGCCAGGCCTCCCTGTCCACCACCAACTCCCGGAGCTGCATGTGGAGACCAGGCCAAGTCGTGGGGGTGGGGGTCATTCTGCAGACCCCTGGGGTTCCCTAAGCAGCTCTCTACTCTCTTATACTTTGCCCCTCAACTTCTAGCTGCCTGTCCTCCCCAAACTCTGATCTGTTTTGTCACTTCAGTAAGGTAGGGGCTCTGTTTCGTTTCTCTCCCCTGACCTGTAATGCAGAAACTGTCTCTAGACCAGGACTGGCAAACTACAGCCTGAGGATTAAATCCAACTTGCTACTGTTTTCATAAATAAAGTTTTATTGGAACACATCCATGGTCACTCATTTACATACTTGGTATGAAAGCAGCCACAGAGAGTACCAGAGTTTAATGGGGTTGTGATAGGGACAGTCTGGTCTACAAAGCCTGGAAACTCTCTAACTGGCCCTTTATCTCAAAAAGTTTCTTTACTCCTAGCCCTAGAGAATAAGCTGGAATACTTACAGGGCTCATTCCACTTGTTTCCCTTATTTCAGGGAACACAATCCTAACCTTCCTGTTAACCAGTGTCTGAAAACTATTGTTCCATACATTATGTCCGGTTTTCAAGCTTGTTAAGATGAAAGTCAGGTTTGGGGCCAGGGTGAGGTTAGTGAAGCACTTGCCTCAGGTACAAATTTTCAGGGAGTGACAAAATACTCAGTAATAGGGGTAAAATCAAAATTAATGCAAAAAAATCTATGTGAAGCAAAATATTAAAATTTTAAATAAGGATAATATCAGTAATAGTGTGGAGCCAAGCCATACTGGAGCTGAAGCAAAGGAAAAATTAATACTGACCCTGTCTTTATTTAAGATTTGACTTTTCCATCATGGATTATTTTTTTTTGCATTAAATTCAATTTTCTCAAAGTATTGCATTAAAATGTTATCGATCTCAACTACTGAGTTTTCTGGGGCATCCTGAAATTCGGCGCGTGAAGCCAGTGCCTCAGTCTCCTCAGCCCTCCTGCTGTGTCCGACTCTTTCCGACCCTGTGGACTGCAGCCCACCAGGCTCCTCTGTCCATGGGATTCTTCAGGCAAGAATATTGGAGCAGGTTGCCATGCCCTCCTCCAGGGGATCTTCCCAATCCAGGGATCAAACCAGTGTCTCTTACATCGCCGAAATGGCCAAGTAGGTTCTTTACTACTTAGGGCCACCAGGGAAGCCCCGAGCCAATCCTGGTGGACAGTAAACCTGGTGTCTGTTATTCCATCAAAGGGGGAATGGATGACTCCAGGAACAAGTCTCTTGCCAAGCAGAATCATACTAATGTGTGATGACTACAAGGGTTTCAATGTTTTCTTTCTCAGAAACAGAAAATGCTGCAACGTGAAGAGCCATTCTGCTCTAATTACTTCTATCTGCAACTGCAGTCTTCTATGAACAGTTCCCATACATATCCATGTTGCAGACAGGAACACAGTATAAGAATAGAAACATTTATCATTAAATAACATATATGCACACAGACAACGGGACTATAAAACAATCATAATTATGTAACAGCTAGTCAGCACATCTGCATTATGACGCACGAGACCCACCATCCACAGCAAGTGCCACCGAGTCAATGTACTGATTGGGGAAAGCAGGAGTCCAGGCTCTGAACACACGAATTCAACTCAAAGCAAATCAGCCGGCAAAGTCCCTGTCCTGGTGCTGTAGGAGCACCATCTTCGGAAGTCAGCCAGCTCATTTCCTGAATATGCCCAGCTCCTGCTCCTCTATGGCGAATGGAACAGAAAAGCACTGGGCAAACTGAAGACACCCATCCATGTGCCAAGGAGAGAACTGCTGCACAGAGTCCAGCTTCTGCATGTGATCTATTTATTTTTTTATTATTTTTTTTTATATGATGTTTAACTTTCTAAGGCACAGGTGCAAACACATGCCTGCAAGTGTGATGACCAAAATGAGCACTTTTCTTTTCAAAAGATTTGTTTGGAGCAGTTGCTTTACAATGTGGTGATAGTCTCTACCATACAGAAGAGGCACTCAGCTAGACCCTCTCCTTTACGCACATCTAACCTCTTCGCTTCGGATCTCCTCTCCACTCAGGCCCCCGCAGAGCACCGGGAGTTCCCTGAGCTACCCAGCGGGTTCCTGCTAGCTGCCTGTTGGTCTCTTAGCCGTAGCATCGGTGTGTGCGCCTCAGTGCTCGTCTCCCGGTCCCTGCCATCCCTTCCCCCTTGGTACCATTCGTCTGTTCTCTACATCTATGTCTCTATTTCTGCTTGGTAAGTAAGATTGTTTATACCGGCTTTCTTCAGATTCCACGTATATGTGTGAATAAATGACATCTGGTTTTCTCTTTCTGACTTACGTCACTCTGGATGACCAGGACTGTCTCTGGGTCCATCTGTGTCTCTATAAATGACCCAATTTTGTTCTTTTTTATGGCCGAGAAATATTCCATTGTGTATTGTGTGCATACACACACACACCCCCACATCTTCTTTATCCACTCCTCTGGACATTTAGGGTACTTCCATATCCTGGTTACTGTAAACAGTGCTGCAGGGAATATTAAGGCTCGTGTGTCTGTTGAACTATGATTTGTTTGTTTTTCCTGGGTATATAGCCTCCCAAAGAGTTTCTTATCTTAAGCAACAACTACGGATCTAGAGGTGATACATTAAGTGAGGTAAGTCAGACAGAGACAAATACGTGATATTACTTGTATGTGGAATCTAATTTTAAGAAAAAGATACACATGAACTTACCTACAAAATAGAAGCAGACTTAAAGATACTGAAAACAAACTATGGCTCCCGAAGGGGAGACGTGGCGGGGAAGGACACCCTAGGAGCTAAGGCCGGACGTGGGCCCACTCGTCCATGTAACACAGACAACCAGCAAGGACCTGCGGAACAGCACAGGGGACACGACTCAGTCTTCTGCGACAATCTACACAGAAAAGGAATAAATACGTGTACACGTATCACTGAATCACTCTGCTGTACGCCTGAAACTACCACGACACTGGGAATCAACTCTACTCCAGTAAAATGAAGATATTTTTGAAAATATGATGGTGTTAAATTTGGTGAAGAAACAAGAAACTATGAAATGACAAGTTTTAATTTTTGTGAAGAAACAGTCTAGAACTCATAAAACTCAAAATAAATGTAACAACTCAACACAATGGGAACTCCTGAAGACCCTGCTCTCCACGTGTGTCCTGACCTGGCCTGAGGCCAGTCACCCCCCAGCGTGCCGCCCTCAAGCCTGGCCGGCAGGCCCCGCCCAGCAGAGACCCAGCCCCACGCACCAAGAGGGGGGCTCACCGCGCCCCGCCCGCTGTGCCCCCTCTCTTGCACCCTCCGCTGTCCTGGCAGACGCTTCACCCTCAAGACTATTTTCAAGGGCCTTGAAATCTACTTTTCACACTAATTCTCAGTTTTTCACTAATTTTAGGGCCGGGACCATGATCCCTGTAGTCTCCCGCAGGTGCCAGGCACAAAGGGCAAGCCCTTGATTTCCGTGGAACGAGACTCCTTTTAATGAAGGTGGACTAGACCCGCATCTTTCTGCCATCCTTTCCCTCCCAGGGAGAGTGGCCCTCGGCACACCCTGGTCTGCACCATGAGGATACCGGTTGCACCTGACGGTGGGCCTCCTGAAGACACAGCCGTGCCTCCTACAGGCTTGCAAACTCAGCACTTGCAATGCGCCCACCACACTGGAAACACTCAATACATATTGCAGCCGGTATTTTAATAGTTATTATTAACTCAACCTTGCAGCTCTTCGTTTACTCCTCACAACTCTACAAATCTCCTCACAACTCTACAAATACCTTTTGCCTTCCCACCTCCGTTATGGAGATGAAGACACAGAAACAAAGATTCAGCAACTTTGCGACATCACCTATGAGCAAGTGAGGGGCAGCCGTCTGCCCCGGGGCCTCTCTTCTTCACTGCCATGTCTGTCATCGGATAGTGGCTGACTCACGTTGTCATGGGAATCCACACAGATTTATGCTGGAAAACCAGATTTGCTATTTGCACACTCAAATTATCTGTAAAAGGTAATACAGTCCAAATTCCTCCGTGGTCTACTGAGGAACTAAAAGAATGACATTTAGCAACCTGTCCAAAGTTCAGAGTCACCAGGACTACAGCCTGGTATCAAGGACCAGTGCGCCCTCCGTGGGAGCTTGCCACGATGGCTCTGCAAGATGCAAAACACACACCTCGAAATTCCCAAGACGCCAGCAATCCCTAACGGAAGCACTTGTCTTCCTAAAATCAAGCACCTTTTTCACTGTTTAGAATGTCAGCACTGACGTCCCTGGGTTTCTTTATTCCCTTACGACTAACATACAGCATTCACGACCAGATGGACTTAAGAAAGAACCTTTAGCTGAACCAAGCAAGGCTAGTTCTGACTTCAAGGAGATGCTGAGACCTTGGCTAGGCTAAAATGAATTTTCTCACATCATTTAAATAACTGTTTGCTTCGTTTCTAGCTACTTTAACATGAGAACTGAATAGAATTACTTTGCTTACTTTTGAAAACCATTATCCAAATAGATTTGAACAGGGAGGAGAAGAGGAGGTAGCTGAGAGTAAAATGGCTACCCCGTGCTCCTGGGTAACAGAGTTAGCGACAACTGCCCTCGGGTGAAACAAGCCCTGGTTTGGAACTAAGAGGCAACAGTGAGTTTGGTTTTGTCTCTGACATTGTCGTAAGTTTCTCTGAAGTCTTCTTACTCCCCTGAAATGGTGAACGAACACCCACTACCACTCCATACTCAGTTTAGTCTTAAAATATACACCTGAAATAATTTTACACAGTCATGTTGAAAATTTATGATATCAATATTTAGTGTAGTATTTTTGTGATCACTTTGAATTTAATATTCTTCACGCTACATAAAGCCTCTAGAATAAATATACTTCCTAATCAAATGTGACCCCTGTTGCTAAGATTGCTAGACCCCCCAGTGCAAAGTTTCCGAAGTGGCTTCTGCCTGTTCGCATTATTTTAACTTAGAACTACACAAAAATGTGAAACCTTGTCAAGTCACCCTGAAATTTTCACCTAATCGGTCTTTCAAATAAACTCCGTTCTGCAATGCTGGCTTTTGCTTAATAGAGTTATGATTCACTGCAGTTTACTCAGTGAATTTAAACAGAGGTTTGTTACGCAACATCAAATCTCTTAGGTTTTCCCCCAAATTAATCAATATTTTGAACACAAAATACTCTGTCAACACTTTTTATATGAATAAAATGCTTACATTAATAAAATTTTCCTCAGAATAACATGAAAATAAATCTTTATTTGCAGGTTAGAGCAGTGCTGCTCAGCGATGCCAGGACAGACGGGACCCGGCAAGCCAAGCGCGCCCTGACGAAGGGCAGGGAGCAAACACATCCACACCGGGGTCCCAGAGCACCGGCTCCGTGCCCTGCACCCAGGCCCCAAGTCCCAGGTGGCCCAGGGCAGGCGGGGCAAAAGTGAGGCCTGTGTGACCTCAGGGGCCATTCTCACAGGTGCCTGATAGATACTCTTGAATGGCTTGTCCCTTCCCACCATCTGGCACCTGTCATGAGAAAAATGAAAGAGAATTTCCTATAAAGTATCGAAAGCACCAGGACAGGTTTTACTAATTTCTCAAAACTACCTCATCCTCCTAAAGAATCTTTATCACTGAACTGGAAGGATGCCTCCACCTCTGTCCCCCTACAATCCACCGGTCCACTTACATGAAGAAGAACTTGAGGGAGAGCAAAGGAGGGAAGAACCCACACAGAGTCATCTATTCTTGGTAGTTTCCACATCCTTGGAGAAGGAAGAAAATAGAACTATTCAATGACTTGAAAAAATAAGAAGCTAGTAATGGAAAAAAAGATTTCTTGGCTGAAATCAGAAAACACTTGAAAACCTCCAAGACAGCTTCACAAAGGTAAGATGGGTACAGATCACAACCACCTCCCCGGAGAAGAACTCTGGGACCCAGTCTCCCTGGGAATTCCGGAGCATCCAAGTGCCCAGGGTGGGGCAGGCTCAGCACGAGGAGCAGGGGGCAAGCAGCCGAGGGCCTGCTTTCCAGAGCTGCCCGCCCGGGGGGAGTGGACACAAGCAACACAAAAACCGCCCAAGGGAGGTGCGCCTCATCCAAAGGAGCAGAAGAAATCAGCGGCTTCTGAAATTCTCACAGGGGCCCATCCGCTCAGCTCAGTCGCTCAGTCGTGCCCAACTCTTTGCGACCCCATGAATCACAGCACTCCAGGCCTCCCTGTCCATCACCAACTCCCGGAGTTCACTCAGACTCACGTCCATCGAGTCAGTGATGCCATCCAGCCATCTCATCCTCTGTCGTCCCCTTCTCCTCCTGCCCCCAATCCTTCACAGCATCAGAGTCTTTTCCAATGAGTCAACTCTTCGTATGAGGTGGCCAAATGTGATCCATTGGAGAAGGAAATGGCAAACCATTTCAGTATTCTTGCCTTGAGAACCCCATGAACAGTATGAAAAGGCAAAATGATAGGATACTGAAAAAGGAACTCCTCAGGTCAGTAGGTGCCCAATATGCTACTGGAGTTCAGTGGAGAAATAACTCCAGAAAGAATGAAGGGATGGAGCCAAAGCAAAAACAAAACCCAGCTGCGGATGTGACTGGTGATAGAAGCAAGGTCCAATGCTGTAAAGAGCAATATTGCATAGGAACCTGGAATGTCAGGTCCATGAATCAAGGCAAATTGGAAGTGAGCAAACAAGAGATGGCAAGAGTGAACGTCGACATTCTAGGAATCAGTGAACTAAAATGGACTGGAATGGGTGAATTTAACTCAGATGACCATTATATCTACTACTGCAGGCAGGAATCCCTCAGAAGAAATGGAGTAGCCATCATGGTCAATAGAAGAGTCCGAAATGGAGTACTTGGATGCAATCTCAAAAACGACAGAATGATCTCTGTTCGTCTCCAAGGCAAACCATTCACTATCACAGTAATCCGAGTCTATGCCCCAACCAGTAACGCTGAAGAAGCTGAAGTTGAATGGTTTTATGAAGACCTACAAGACCTTTTAGAACTAACACCCAAAAAAGATGTCCTTTTCATTACAGGGGACTGGAATACAAAAGTAGGAAGTCAAGAAACACCTGGAGTAACAGGCAAATTTGGCCATGGAATGCGGAATGAAGCAGGCCAAAGACTAACAGAGTTTTGCCAAGAAAATGCACTGGTCATAGCAAACACCCTCTTCTAATAACACAAGAGAAGACTCTACACATGGACATCACCAGATGGTCAACACTGAAATCAGATTGATTATATTCTTTGCAGCCAAAGATGGAGAAGCTCTATACAGTCAACAAAAACAAGACCAGGAGCTGACTGTGGCTCAGATCATGAACTCCTTATTGCCAAATTCAGACTGAAATTGAAGAAAGTAGGGAAAACCACTAGACCATTCAGGTATGACCTAAATCAAATCCCTTATGATTATACAGTGGAAGTGAGAAATAGATTTAAGGGCCTAGATCTGATAGATAGAGTGCCTGATGAACTATGGAATGAGGTTCGTGACATTGTACAGGAGACAGGGATCAAGACCATCCCCATGGAAAAGAAATGCAAAAAGGCAAAATGGCTGTCTGGGGAGGCCTTACAAATAGCTGTGAAAAGAAGAGAAGCAAAAAGCAAAGGAGAAAAGGAAAGATATAAGCATCTGAATGCAGAGTTCCAAAGAATAGCAAGAAGAGATAAGAAAGCCTTCTTCAGCGATCAATGCAAAGAAATAGAGGAAAAGAACAGAATGGGAAAGACTAGAGATCTCTTCAAGAAAATTAGAGATACCAAGGGAACATTTCATGCAAAGATGGGCTCGATAAAGGACAGAAATGGTCTGGACCTAACAGAAGCAGAAGATATTAAGAAGAGGTGGCAAGAATACACAGAAGAACTGTACAAAAAAGATCTTCACGACTCAGATAATCACGATGGTGTGATCACTCATCTAGAGCCAGACATCCTGGAATGTGAAGTCAAGTGGGCCTTAGAAAGCATCACTACAAACAAAGCTAGTGGAAGTGATGGAATTCCAGTTGAGCTGTTTCAAATGCTGAAAGATGATGCTGTGAAAGTGCTGCACTCAATATGCCAGCAAATTTGGAAAACTCAGCAGTGGCCACAGGACTGGAAAAGATCAGTTTTCATTCCAATCCCAAAGAAAGGCAATACCAAAGAATGCTCAAAGGGGCTCATGCTGAACATCAACTCAGTTTCTGGTTTTATAGGGGGGGGAAAAATCCCATGATAATCCTAGGACATCAAACATTTTGCTATACTTCTGTTTGATTTTAATGAGTGTGTGCATGTATATATAGTGAGTATATATCTATTATACATATAGTAAGTGTATAACACATAAACATAGACACTGACATATTTAGCACAAGGATGTAAGTGCATATACAAATATAATAATATACTATATTTATTAACAAACATTAGTGCTTGATAAATACTAATAAATATTAACTGAAAGAGTGGGTTGCTAGCCACAGCTTAGAAAATATGTTCATTGGAAAGATATTTTTTGGGAATTCCCTGGCAGTCCAGTAGTTACAACTCTGCGTTTTCACTCCTGAGGGCCCAGATTCAGGTCAGAAACTAAGATCCCACAGGCCATGCTGCATGTCCAAAAAAAAAAAAAAAAGAAAGATACTTTTCTTCTCACATTCTTTTGCAAGAGACAAACTAAAACCTCCAAAGTAATTCACTTTCATGCATTAAATTACATTTCAAAAGTATCTTTATTAAAGGTGATACAGGAGCTGTTTTTCAACAACTCATTAACAGAAGTCTTGTTCTAAATTAATATCATAAACAGAACTTTTAGTGGCACAAATCTGAATGTAGAAAACAAATCTGTTGTAACAAGCCACACTGCTCCTGGTGATGAATGACAAAACCGTCCAGCGCGATTCTCCAAGTCCAAGGCAGAACAAAAAGGAAAGCAATGTGCTAGGAACTGTGGGTTTGGACTTGAGGTTCCAGGCCAAGATTCCAATACCCTGGGCAACAAGACCTATGGCTGGGGGTGGGGATGAAGGTCACCCCAGGAGGCAGGATGGGAGCCCAGAAGCCAGGGCTCCGACACACCCCTCTGCACCCTGGGGTGGGTTTCAGTGAAACAACGGCTTGAGGGAAAGATGGAACAAAATCCTTTCCTGAGGTTTTAACATTTCACAATTGATGTCTCAATCCCCCAGAGTACCAAAGGTGTGTCTTCAGGGCGCGGCAAACCCAAGCCCCATCCTGACTAACCCTTCCTCTGTAAGCTGGGAGTTCAGGGACACAGTGAAGGTGCAACGGTGGAGTCTCTCAGGAGATGGGAGTCGCCTCGTTTCAGATGTCCTACTGCCGAGCACAGGCTACAGGGGAAGCGTGTGAAAGGGGTACTTGTGCTGACAAGGATCTGAAGACCCCTGCAAGACAACCCTAATTAATGAATTTGTGTGTGAAATGCCATTTTGTAACATGAAGGGAGCTTCCCATGTGGCTCAGAGGTAAGAATCCGCCTGCCAATGCAGGAAATGCAGCTTCAATCCCTGGGTTGGGAAGATTCTGGAGGTAGGAACAGCCACCCGCTCCAGTATTCTTGCCTGGGAAACCCCATGGGCAGAGGAGTCTGGCAGGCTACAGTCCATGGCGTCACCGAGTTGGATACGACTGAGCAGCGAAACAACAGCGGCAAACACACACACAGGCCTGAGACGTTTCATCATTTTTAATTGAGTGTCTTTTTTTTTTTTGACTTGCCAAGATACCTTCCTCCTTCAATTAAAGGAATTGTTATTCTTCTAAACCAAAGAGCAACTGTAATGAGATGATACTGTGGGACCCACTGCAGCTTTATCGCAGGTGCCTGACGCACGTACCGTGATACTCGCAACCAGGATGTGAACAGGGGAACAGTCCAAGAGTGCGCTGGCCTTTTTCCCTGGGGCTTCAGCTCGTCTAAACTCCCTGGGGAACTGAACACCTTGCAGTTTATTAAGGCACTTGCTTTAGAGACCTGATTATTAGACTCTTTTTTTGACCATGCAGTAGCTGGAATCTTAAATCCGAGATGAAGGATCACTCGCACCCGCTGCAGTGGAAGTGCAGAGTCTTACTTACCCACTGGACCACCAGGAAGTCCTGAGGCCTGATTAATAGACTCTTAGCTAAGGCACTTAGATTACATGATTCCATTAAAACAACAACAAAACCAGTGTCTCCCAAGATCTAAAAAGCAGAAATGTTCTCTGCCTGAAATGCTACTTCTAAGACTCCTGACGCAGTTCCCCTGACAGGTAAATTTAACCTCACTTCAGTGAGTGACCCCCGGTCCTGGAGGAAATCTCTAACCTCCTCACTGTCCCAGGTTTCCGCACATTCTACCGCGTGCCCACTAAGCGACAGGGTCTAGAAGGTACTGGACCTGCCCCCCAGCCTTACTTACTGCCTCTGTCGTCTTCGCCCACCACCCCCAAAGCCGATAGCCCTATCACTTTCCAGGGGTTCCAAAGCTGTTCAGACACTGCTGAGCTCCTGCCGTGTCCTGAGCCAGAGCTCCAACCTGCCAGAGGTGCGGGCTGCCCTGCTGAGGGCTCCGGGCAGGGGCAGCAGCCGGGCGCTGAGAACCCACGGCCCCAATGGCCCCACAGCCTGGGCAGGAGACGGGCAGCGCCAGCCCCGCCTGCGTGAGGGCCAGAGGCCTGGCAGGTGGCAGGGACTGATTCCTGCAGGCCGAGGTCAGGCAGGCTTCGGTCCACCGTGCTGCAACTAGTTTTGCTGGAACACAGGCCTGCTCCTCAGTTTACTTACTGCCTCCAACAGCGGTGATGCCGGACTGGCCCACAAAGCCGAAAACATTTACCATAAAAAGTGTGCTGACCCCTGGCCAGGGTTGTCAGCAGCCCTGCCCTCTCTGGGCCGTGTCCTGGCTTCCGCCCAGGTGGTCAGCTTCTGCATGTGCCCACAGCCCACAGCGGGGCATGAGCACGTGTGGTACCCATGGAGGAGGCGGGCACAGGCACAGCGCGGTCTGAATCTCCCCCGCCTGGCAAACCACCACGTTCCTTCTCCCTTGACAGGGACGCGTCCAGAGACGCCCTACCCTTAGGCAGCACGGTCTCCGTTCCTCCAGCACTTTCCTTGCTCCTCTCTCCATGAAAACCCAGTTTCAGGCACCCCTCACCAGAGACCCAGTGTGAACCCCTGTACATAACAGATGCTCAAAGGGTTGCAGCCAAGCCCAGTTCAATCTGCCAGGTTAGCGTCACCACCCTTCCATGTGAATTCACACATTGACAAACCAGGTGGAGCTCGTGGCAAAGAATCCGCTGCCAACGCAGGAGCTGCAGGAGCCACAGGTTCCAGCCCTAGGCTGGTAAGAGCCCTGGGAGTAAGAAATGGCAACCCACTCCAGTAGTTTTGCCTGGGAAATTCCATGGGCACAGGAGCTTGGCAGGCTACAGTCCACGGGGCCGCACAGAGTTGGACAGAACTGAGCATACACACATCTCAATAAGCACGGCCTGAGAACCAGCTAGGTCCTCGACACAAAGCACCACAGCTTAACACAATGCACAAGAATTCTAGTCTTCCACTTGTCTGTGTCTGCTGAATAAACTAGGTTAAGAGTCTGATTATCATTTTGAGGTGATAAAATTGCGCTCGATGAACAACTGGGAATATACAGAAAACTTCTGAACTGTGCACTAGAAGAGGGTAGAGCTCACATTATGCAAATTACCTCCCAAAAGCTGTTATTAAAATTTTTATAGCTAATTATTTTTTTTAAAAAACAGTAATTTCTTAATTTTTCTACATGTAGCATGTAATAAAATGCCATATCTAATACTGGTGAATGGAAACACTAAGGACTGCAATAACTAGGCTTCATAATGTTGTTCAGTTGCTAAGTCGTATCCAACTCTTTATGACCCCACGGACTGCAGCCCACCAGGCTCCTCTGTCCTCCACTATCTCCTGGTGTTCGCTCAAACTCCTGTCCAGTGAGTCGGTGATGTTATCTAATCATCTCATCCTCTGCTGTTCCCACCACCTTCTCCTCCTGCCCTCAGTCATTCTCAGCACCAGGGTCTTTTCCAGCCAGCTGGCTCTTCTCATCGTGTGGCCAAAGTATTAGAGCTTCAGCATCAGTTCTTCCAATGGATATTTGGGGTTGATTTCCTTTAGGATTGACTAGTTTACTTCCTTGCTGTCCAAGGGATTCTCAAGAATCTTCTCCAGCACCACAGTTTAAAAGCATCAATTCTTTAGGCTCAGCCTTCTTTATGGTCCAACTCTCACATCCATACATGACTACTGGAAAAATTATAGCTTTGACTTTATGGATCTTTGTCAGCAGAGTGGTGTCTCTGCTTTTTAATACACTATCTAAGTTTGTCACAGTTTTCCTTCCAAGGAGCAAATGCCTTTTTTAATTTCATGGCTGCAGTCACCTTCCACAGTGATTTTATAGCCCAAGAAAAGAAAATCTGTCACTGCTTCCACTTTTTCCCTTTCTATTTGCCATGAAGTGATGGGATCAGATGCCATGAACTAAGACCATTTAGTTTCTCTTTATTTAGTTTCTCTTCACTTTCTGTCATTATAGTGGTTATCATCTGCATATCTGAGGTGATATTTCTCCCAGCAATCTTGATTCCAGGATGGGATTCATTCAGCCTGGTATTTCTCATGATGTACTCTGCATATAAAATAAATAAACAGGGTGACAATATTTGGCATTGCCATACTCCTTTCCCAATTTTGAGACAGTCTGTTGTGCCACGTCTGTTATCCAGGTCATTCTTTTTTTGTTCAGTTCTGTGTATTCTTGCCACCTCTTCTTAATATCTTCTGCTTCTGTAGGTCCATACCATGTCTGTCCTTTATTCTGCCCATCCTTGCATGAAATGTTCCCTTGATGTCTGCAATTTTCTTGAAGAGATCTCTAGTCTTTCCAGTTCTATTGTTTCCCTCTATTACTTTGCATTGTTCACTTAGGACTTTCTTATCTCTCCTTGCTATTTTCTGGAACTCTGCGTTCAGTTGGGAATACCTTTTTCTCCTGTGCCTCTCGCTTTTCTTTCTCAGCTATTTGTAAAGCTTCCCCAGACTATCGCTTTGCCTGTTGCGTGTCTTTTTCTTGGAGATGGTTTTGGTCACCACCTCCTGTACAGTGTTACACACCTCCATCCATAGTTCTTCAGGCACTCTGTCTATTAGTCTAATAGACAGAATCTATTCATCACCTCCACTGCACAAGTGAAAGTGAAAGTGAAGTCGCTCAGTCGTGTCCGACTCTTTGCGACCCCGTGAACTGTAGCCCACCAGGCTCCTCTGTCCATGGGATTCTCCAGGCAAGAATACTGGAGTGGGTTGCCATTTCCTTCTCCAGGGGAGCTTCCCAACCCAGGGATCGAACCCAAGTCTCCTGCATTGCAGGCAGACACTTTAACCTCTGAGCCACCCGGGAAGCCCCCACTGCATAACCGTAAGGGGCTTGATAAGTCACCCCAAACAGAGTGGCCTAACCTCCACTTGTCTCAGCCTCTGCGGGCTGCGGAGCTGGACTGGGCACGGCTCTGCCCCACGGCACCTGGGGTCTTGACCGAGAAGCAAGAAGAGCAGAATGCAGAGTCACCTGCCAGGACGTTTCTCGCCTGCCGGGGGGGTGGCTGTAGTCTCCTGCATTGCAGGCAGACACTTTAACCTCTGAGCCACCCGGGAAGCCCCCACTGCATAACCGTAAGGGGCTTGATAAGTCACCCCAAACAGAGTGGCCTAACCTCCACTTGTCTCAGCCTCTGCGGGCTGCGGAGCTGGACTGGGCACGGCTCTGCCCCACGGCACCTGGGGTCTTGACCGAGAAGCAAGAAGAGCAGAATGCAGAGTCACCTGCCAGGACGTTTCTCGCCTGCCGGGGGGGTGGCTGCTGACTGGGGCCTCAGAATGGCTTTCCCCGCAGGAAGTGTCCCCAAAGAGAAGCCAGGCGAAAATGGCACCGTGTTTTTAAGACCTAGCTTGGAAGTCACGCAGCATCACTCCTGCCAGACCCGCAGGTGAGCTGGGTCACACACCTGGCCCCGGGGCACAGGGAAGGGGCAGAGGCTCGTCTCCTAGCCACAGTCCCGTGTGAGGCCGTCTGCAGGACGGGAGGCGCCACTGGGGGCACTGAGGACAACACGGTCTCTAAGACAATCTCAATCTCCCGGAAGACCAGCAAATTAAAAGTCTGGAGGACTCCCCTGGCGGTCCACTGGTTAAGACCCCGAGCTTCTAGTGCAGGGGGCGTGGCTTTGATCCCTCGTCCGGGAACTAAGACCTCGCATGCCAGGTGAGGTGACCAAAATCTTTTTTAAAAAACTCTGGGTTAGCCAGCACTTAACATGAGGATGATATGTCAGCCACTCAGTCACGTCCGACTCTGTGCGACCCCGTGGACTGTGGCCCGCCAGGCTCCTCTGTCCGTGGGATTCTCCAGGCAAGAATACAGGACTGGGTTGCCATTCCCTTCTCCAGGGGATCTTCCCGACCCAGGGATCAAACCCAGGTCTCCTGCATTGCAGGCAGGTTCTTTACCATCTGAGCCACGAGGACCCTATCCAGTTGTACTTTACACCTCGTGAGCGGAACCTCTTACTACCTGTTCAAGGTGTAACTTTGAGGCTGCACCCAATATTGCTAGGTTATTCTGCCCCAGTAGCACAGTATTGTGACCTTGAGTCAACAGGTGATGATTCAACTTCACCCCCGGTGACCACTGGGCAGTGAGCTTCTCTGGAAAACACCTCAGATCGGCCAAAGTGCCACTGTGGAGGCAGAATTCATCTGGGCCCACAGGCCGCATGCCCCCTGCACAGGGCACTAATCCCTCAGGATGGCATGCGGCCTGGGGGCAGAGTTGTGCCCTCCTCCACCCCACCCCTGAAGTCTCCAGCACACTGTGCTCAATGAATGGCGGAGGAGAGAAGGAGGGGAAGGCAGGAATATTCACAACTGTAAACTGGAGAGCACTACTCCAGTCCCTACGGTAGGTCTCTTTGGATAAAAAAGGAAAGCGGAAAACGGCGGCCTGAGAGCACACCTCTACTGTCAGGAAAGGACCCTCAGGAGGAGGCCGAGCAGGCCTCTGGTCCCCGAGCTGGCTGTGACCTGCCCTGGGACCCTGACCGAGCGGCCTAACTTGTCTGGGCCTTGGTCTCCCCCCCGTGAGATAAAGGACTGTCAGGTGGCGACTCCTAACCAGGGCCTGCAGGTGGGGCACACCCAGCGGCACGAGCCTGGAGGCCGAGCCTCCTTCAGGATTAAAGTTTAAACTACATGGTCCGAACGTCCGTGAACAGCGGGCAGGAGAGTGAAGTGCCCTCCGGGGACCTGAGGCCTCTCCCAGGAGCCTCAGCCCCCTGGGCAGCAGGCTGTCTAGACTCCTCTCACAATATAAAAGCAGACAGGTATCTCAGTCCCATGCAGTCAAGGCATCAGCACAGTTTCAATGCACAGGGGAACTGATTTTCAAACAGACTGCACACATTTCCAATGAAAATAGATTCTAGGCCTTTGCTTATTATTTTCACAAGTTAGGCATTTTGAACGTGGGTCTTTCTAACAGGGGCCTCCCTCTCCAAAACCAACCTCTCAGACCTCCTGGAAGCAGAAGCAGACAGGGCCGCCTCCCTGGCGCCCCGCGGTGTCGCTGGAGAGCTCCTCAGGTGGACGGAGCTCGCCAGGCCCGCAGCAGCACACGCAGCGGCGACCACGCTGGGGGCCTTCAGGACGGCCAGCCCACGCCACACTGACAGCCGGCAAGCCGAGGGCCAGGACACTGCACACACACACACGCACGCACACACACGCACACACAGGCAAGTCGAAAAACCACCTCTCAACCGGAGTCTGTCGCCAGGAACCGAGAGACTGAGGCGGATGTCAGCAGAGGAAGACCGGAGCAGGAGGGACAGCTCTGGTAACGGAGAGGGGGGCGCGTGGCTCCGGGGAGGATGAATTCATTTACACTCATCGTGAATGCAGGCTCTCGGTTGGAACATCTCACTTAAAATGCCAGAAGGTTCAGAACCCATTCATAAGCTTTCTGGAATGCATGCAGTCACCATAGCAACCCTGACATTATATTTCTTGGCGCTGCACATATAAATGACCACCCATAATGCATTTAATACAGTTTGGGGCCACCAATTCAAAGCAAAATAAATCTGAGTTCTGACTCTTAGCCTGCCTCTTAGATAAACAAAGGGGAACAGCTGGAGGGAGATCCAGCTGGCCCCGGGGTGGGACGGGGCTGCACACACAGAGATGCTCAACTGAAGGCCGACCAGCACCGAGGACGCCAGACCTCACCGTCCGGCGCCGACGCTGCGACTGTGAAAACCAAAACGTTCCACACCAGATTCCCGGAACTGTCGCCCCCACCCCAAGTTAAAGATACAGCACATTACACCCATAGCTACATCCCTGAAATTCGACTGTGGCTGTTAGCAAGGCAAAGAAAATGCAGATCTCTTTAAAGAATATCTTTTATGATTCATTTCGAGCGCATCTGTCAACACAAATAAGGTGACTGTTCAAAGGTCCAAACTGTCCTTAAAAAGAAACCAAAGTTTTTCTCTCTCAGGTTCAGAAGACATTTACTCAGTCATAATTCTTTGCCTTCATCGGGGATATTGATAAATATTTAAAATACACATCATGCATGGTTTACAAAGTCCCTTACCTTCTCATAATCCACTGGAGCACAGAGGAGGAGACAAAATCACCGTGCACAGACTGCAAAGGCATCTTCAGCCTCGCGTTCCCTGGCAGCCGACTGCATCAGTAACTTCACGGAGCTGCTGCAGGACGGGCCTGTGCTGGCCACAGCGCCCACAAAACCCACTGACAGCCTCACCACTGACCGGCCACGTCCCGGGGGGCATCGCCTTCTCAGTCTCCCCATTCAGACTGCAAGCCGCGGGCCGCGGCTGTGGAGGGGGCAGGAGACTTCCCCGCCGGTTGCTGCCATATTAACAGGCACTTTGGTAGCCGCTGCATTGCAGTCTTTCTGAAGCAAGCCACCAAGCTCAGAAGCAGGAGCGCTGGAGAGAGACTCCCCAGCACAGGAAGCTGCCTTCTGAATCACAAAGATTTTCTAAAGATCTTTTAAAAAATAAATGTTGCAAAAGCCTGGGTTGGGGGGAGGAGAGCATTTCTAGATTTCCAACCTGTTTCCTGCAGGCTGGCGAGTTCGTGGCTTTCACTGGAGGATGGCTCTGACCATGTGCTGTGCTGGGTGGAAATGCAGAGAGGAATGAAACGCGCTTGGTGACACACCGTCTTCCCTGCTCAAGTGGCCCGGTGAGAACCCTGCACCCCTGCTGCCTCCCACCAGTCCCAGCACCCGAGGGGAGCCCCCGGTGGCCAGAGGACTCAGGCCAGGAGATCTGGGAGCTTCAGGCGCCCGGGTGGCAGCAATCACTCTGAGCGCCCAGCTACCACCTCCGACAGTGCGCTTGAAATCCTGAACTGCAACCACACAGCCAGCCTCAGGAAAGACACTGGCAACAGTAGTAGCGCGCCTGCTAAGTGACCTTCAACTTCCATTGCTTCACTTGGTCTACTCAGCGAGCCTCACCCACGTGCCGCCTGTGAATGGCCACAAACGAAGCCGAGCTCACCATCCCACTGGCCAGGGCAGGCTGGGGGTGACACTCACAGGACAGGTCATCCTGGGCGT
>SJXQ01005592.1:114851-126081 GCA_006408695.1 Aepyceros melampus | reverse complement strand
CGGTTTCTGCCCTGAAGCCCATGGGACCCTCAGCGCCACCGCCATTGCCTCACAGACACCCAGGCACCCAGTCCCTGGAGCACACGGTCGCCCTGAGCACCCGGCCACCAAGCGCAGGGGGCAGAGCCTGAACTGAGCGCGGGGCCCTGCGCCGGGCTCCCCACGCCACCCCCTCTCGGAGACGGAGACGCCAGCTGCCTGCCCCGGCTCCGGTGCTCCCCACCGAGCCCCACGCTGAGCCGGGGCCTGAGGGGCAAGTGAGGGGTCCCTCCCCCAGGGACACAAAGCCGCCCACGGCTGCCTGCAGACATCCGCTCTTCTCCCGGGTGGGGGGGTCCTGCTCCGCCTTTCCCTGCCCACCGGGCTCCCTTCATGCCTCCAGCTCCAGAATCTCCTCCAGGAAGCCCTCACCACTCCACCTCCTTCCCACCACAAGCAGCAAGCAGTAAGGCCCTTCCTCTGGGCTCCCATCTCCCAGGGCAGAGCCCCGGCCCCACGCCGGGAGGCACCCCCCACGTCACCTCCACCTGAGGCCCAGAGGATGTCAACCGCTGCCCAGATGGGAGCCCCAGCCTCACCCTACCCCTCACATGGGCCACCAGCCCAGGTCCAGCAGCTCCGCCCAGGGAAGAGGGTGCTTCCAGGGGCTTCACTCCGCAAAGCAGGAGGGAGCGTGTTTATGAAAACACCACAGCCTTCCTATCCCGTCTCTCCCCAGGGAGGTGTGGTGTGAATAAATGAATATCCTGGATCAAACCAGGTCACCTCGAGTCAGCTCCTGACTGGCTGGATAACTCACAGCACGAGGTGGCTGATCAGAGGGAAAGGCAGAGAGGCGGCGTGGGGACACCATGCTTTACAGGCACTCACTGGAGTGGTTTAATGGACCCAGAGGAACTTCCATCAAACGTCTCCAAGCACAGTTAGAAGCTCCCCACAGACTGTCCCCAGATGCCGCCTTTCAGATCGGGGATCAAGGCTGCTGTCCGCAGCTGCACTGCTGTCTGGCCACCACAACCCAGGCTCTGGCCCGAGCGGGTTCTCCCAGGAGGGTCTGGAGCAGTGGCCAGGGGTCTCACCTCAAGACTCTGTGCCTCCTGGAACAAGCAATACCTCAGGACGGGCCGGGGAAGCTGCCTGGGGCTGAGACCCGGCCCCCAGGTCCAGCACCGAGAGGGCTTTCAGGGCAGTGCCCTGGGGGAGATGGCACCCCCAGGGAGATGGGGGAGGAGGGAGAGCAGGCTACAGGACCACACAGGACCGCCAGCCAGGTTTACTGCCTGAACACCAAGGGTGGCGAGCCAGGCCCCCCGCCTGCCCGGCTTCCTGCTGTCTCCACCGTCCGCTGAGCAGGCAGCCAGGCTCCAACGCGAGGAGCAATGTCAGGTGCATGACTAGGGGCCGGGCAGAGCTGCCTGCTGTCTGCCCTGGACTTGGCACGAACCTCCTGGGGCGGGCACACAGCCCACAACCTCTCAGCCCGGAGCTGGGGCAGGGCAGAAAGGGTGCCCCGTCTCCCTCTGACACGGTCCCCTAATCGACTGCCCACCCTTTCTGAATCTGGAATTTCCTGCCGACAGAAAAAGAATAAGGCTTATCCTATGAACCTGAGTGTTGATTCGATTCACTGCTATAACACACATGAAAAGTTGCTGAAAGCATAGGCTTCTCAAAACGTAGACACAACTGTTACAAAATAAAGCCTGCATCCGCAAAGCGCGCGATCATTTCTCCAAGCTTAACTCAGTTCAAATACGTGATGAGAGACCTGAAGGGCTCTCCCCATTCACTGAAATGACCACACAGAACCTGCTCCTTTGCTAAAGAGCAGTGATGAAATTCACAACCCACTCGGGCAATCAGCTCATGCTGTTAACGTGCATTGACATGAGCTCCACACAAATCCTGGAAACGTCCCTGCAGATCTCATCTGGACACTTACCACGATGCTCAAGAGGATCACGACTATCTTAAGGTATTTATTACTTCAAAATAGACAACCCAGTTACCAAAGTTAACCTGAAAAGAGCCAAAGGAGTGAGCGATGCTGCCTGAAGGGGACATACACAGACAAACCACTCACTCAGTCACCCTGTGCAGCTGGGGCCAGGGAACAAAGGGGCGTCCCTCAAAAGCGGGGGGAATAACCCAGGAAAAATACAAAATACAGGTAAGGGTTAGTTGTACAGACTAATGCGGAACAGACTTAATTAGCTGCAGAAGATCTACGGGGACACTCACTTGATAAGTGTCAGATGTGATGTGATCTCAGGAAAGAAGGGGCTTCAAACGTGAAACAGGAGCCACCAGGTCACCAACAAAGGGCAGAGAGGCCCCAGTTACAAGCAGCAAAGCTGCTTTACACATTTAAATGGGAACCTGGACAGTATGTCAAAGAAGCATCCCCAGCTGATGCCAACACCTCCAAGTCCCGAGACATGAGGACGTCCGCCTCACGGACACCCGCAGGTGACTGTCCCGAGGCACGCTGTTCACAACAGCCAGAAAGGCGACGTGGCACAAAGGTACCAGCAGACTGATGAACACTGCCCGCGACACACAGCGCGTCCACACAGAGGCGTATGATTCAGCCACAAAAAAGAGCAGCCTGCTGACACAGCCCGCCACGCGGGCCAATCCTGAACACACGACGCTAGGTGAAAGAAGCCAGACGCGAAGGCCACATGCTGCGTGACCCAGGGCGTGTGGCACGTCCACGACGAGCTACGGTCGCACGGCTCTGCGGACAATGAAGCCCCGCCCAACGGGACGCTGGGGGCAGGCGGGCGCACGGCGCGTGGCCGCACAGTCAGCGCACGGCCACGTGTCTGGCCGTCAGGCTCCCTCACTGAGGCTCAGCGCACCATCTCAAAGAAACCAAACAGGGAAAATGCTGAGTCTTCATTGTGCCCCCCCTAAAATGCATTATTCTGAGGGTGCCCCTTCCAAATAGTAAATAAGCTTCTCACTGTTTAGAACAACTCACAACTCTTTTCGGTAACTCCTTCTCCCCCACATCTCAGAGTTCAACAGTTTTGTAAGAAGTAAATTGATTTGAGCTTTAATTAAAATAGAAATCACACCTACATGCAAATGTAGCACTTTTAAACACAAGGGAGGATGCTAATTAGGGAAACTAGGCACCCCACCACCATCACCAAAAAGTGCTCATTAGTTTTTTCCGCTATGAAATAAATATGAGTACTGGGGTTTTTAACATCCAGAAATATTTATAAGACTTCAAGTCAATACAGTCAAAGAAAACACACATACTAACTGAACATGAAACTCGCAAAAACAAAAACAAGCTTCTGTAGAAAAGAACAGATTGACAGAAAGACTATTTCCTCTACACCCAGCAAACAGCTCCCACTCACTCCCGTTGCTGCGTGTCCATCTCAACGTCCTCAACAACCCAGCCAACAGAAGGCAACGTGCCATCTGAGCAGTTCTGTCATTGGCTGAAACCGTCATTACGATAGTATGTGTTTCTATTTTCCGCAGGAAGAGAATCATGTCTACTCACAATTCACAATGAGTCAACCAGTGTGTAAAATATTTTACATAATGGGAAAATTTATCATGACCCAAAAGTTCAGCGTGTTCTCATTAAGTTACCAGAAATTACAGATGTGAAGATTCTTCTGTTAACTTAACCAAAATCAAGAAAAGAAACTAACTCAGATATACACACATTTTCGGTTTGGAACACTACTGTATGCATTTTAAATTACTCAGATTGGTAAATCCATACTTTAAGTACTGAATAAAGAAAATCTGCATGCTGACAACACAGGTAGCTTGAAACTGGTTTTGACGCTGCGTCACTTGCTACCTGAACACCTAAGCAATGTCAAATCCTGGCATAAGAGGCTTCGGGTTTTGTAAACACCCCTATGGTGAAGTGGTTTTTCCAGAATTATGATACCACCTAATGAGTGAATTCATGGAGCCTTCCCAGTGTGCCTCACTGTGAATAAACCTTCTGTGGGAAATCTCATACGTAGTGTTACAAACATTTAACATTTTTTCACATGGTATGGTCACTGTTGTGTGTCTGTGTTTTGCTTTGTTTAACAATCCAGGAGAAAAAGCACATAAGCAATTAAAACACACACAACCTTTCTATTATGACCTTTTATAAAGCCCTCAGTCTTCTATGATGCTTGGAAGGCTGCACTGGGAAACTCACCTGTTTATACATGCAATACAGATGCAAACATTGTAAACTACATAATCTATCTACACACACATCCGAAGAAATCAAGTACTTCCAAGTCTATAAACATAATACTTCTGTAGCAAACATACCACCACCAGATATTTTTTATGTTACAGGTTAGTCCCCCCAAAAGGGTAATTATAAACCACGAGGAGGAGTCTCTTTAAAACGCTGTTAAGTAAATTATTTGCAAATACTGACCACAAATCACTCATAAAACCCCAGAATGTGTCTTGAAAGAGGATTTTACAATACAAACTCTATTCTTAACTATCTTAAAATACATCACAAAAGACCATTCTGACAAGTCTTTTTGAAAACTACAATATCTCTTATAAAATCTAAAACACTGAAAGTGTGTTTCTGATTCAGTGTCATGGCTCATTAAATCTGAAGTCCAGTGCCTTGGACAAAAATAATTCTAAATCTTTGGAAAGGCTAATCTTTAATACACATGTTCAGATGAGAGTTAATACAATCTACATAATTTATCAAAGACCACAGAAAACTGTCAGAAATAATACAAAGTGACATCTGCTTCAGGAATAAACTTTTGGACATCCGTTTCAAATGCCTGAAATATACATTTTGAGACATATTTCAGTCTTGACTCTTCATTTTCTAACAAAAAAGGGCAGCCTTTCCTGCAGCCTGGCAATTAAACATTTTTTTCAAAATGCAAGCACCATACCAAAAAGCAGGTAAAGTTTTTTAAAGAGTTCCATTTATGTCAAAAATGCATCTTAAAAACAGTAAAGCAGAACTATACTCATATTTTTAAAATCAGAAAACACCTATTAAATCCACTCAATGTTGAAAAGTCAAAGCTATGGTTTTTCCACTAGTCATGTACGAACGTGAGAGTTGAACAATCAAGAAGGCTGAGTGTAAAGAATTGACGCTTTCAGACTGTGGTGCAAGAGAAGACTCTTGAGAGTAACTTGAACAGCAAGGAGATCAAAACCAATCCATCCTAAAGGAAATCAACACTGAATATTCATTGGAAGGAATGATGCTGAAGCTCTAATACTTTGGCTACCTGATGCAAAGAGCTGACTCACCGGAAAAGACCCTGATGCTGGGAAAGACTGAAGACAGGAGAAGGGGATGGATGACAGAGGTTGGGACGGCATCACCGACTCAACGGATATGAGCTTGAGCAAACTCCAGGAGACAGTGAAGGAAAGGGGAGTCTGGCGTGATACAGTCCATAGGGTTGCCGAGAGTTGGACGTGACTGAACAACAAATGCTGAAAACTCTTGGCTCAAGAGGGCACAGAGTGAGGGTACAGACAGGCCAGCCTGGTGGAGGGCCTTCACGTTCTCCTTCCGGCCCCAAGCTTAACTTGCAGCCATGGAGGGCATAGCAGTGAAAGGGTCTGAAATAGAAGACCCCACACACACACTGTGCAGCACCCCTGAGCCCCCGGCCAGGCTGCTGGGGGAACCCAGGACGACGCAGGACAGCCCATGTCTACAGCCTGGCACCGACACGCCCTGCACCGCATCCAGCGCCCTGCAGCCAGCTCCCTGGGGATGCGCTTCTCCCAGCAAGGGAGGCCTGGGGACAGCAAACCCTGAGACCCCCAGAGGCGCCCTCCCCAGGGTGCCCCTCCCAGCATATCACAGGAGGGCTGCGGCCGGCTTCCTTCTTTCCAGCACCAAGGCCTAAAAATCAAACATGCACCCAAACTGGCCCACAATCTCTCATCTGAGTCCCGAAAGCCCAGAAGCTCTGAAAACATGTTTATAACACGCCTTGGCACAGCATCCGCCCCACTCACCTGGACCGGTCACACCTGCTGCAAAGCTCTTACTGCCTGATGACAAGGTACTAGGACCTTCTACAGTGTGTGGTCTATTCACTCATTCCATCCTAAAACCTCAAAAATTCCAAAGTCCCAAACACCTGGCCCCCCGGCGGTGAAGGGTCATTAAAGCCCTGGCCGCACAGTGACCCGAGCGCCTGTGGATGGCCAGGAGACGGCAGCGATCTGGACTTAAAGTCTGGGTTCACACACACGTTTGGTTCTGTGTGCACTTTCTGGGCACACGCTGGCAGACCCCTTAGCAGAGGCTGGACACACCAGCTGAACACGAGGCTGCAGTCCCTGCCTTCGTGGAGCTCAGAGCCCCAAGGGGAGACCAGGGAGGAAAGAGCGAGTCACACCTGGAAAACAGATGCCAGTTGCAGTCAGGAGAGGGTGGCCGCAGCAGAGACCCTGAAGAGGCGCCTCGAGAGGCCGGGCAGGCCCTGCTCTGGAGCTCAAGAGGGCAACGGAAGAAGGAGCAGGTCCCCAGGAGGTCAGGAGAATGGGAAGCAAGGGCCCTGTGACCCAGTCATGCACATGAACGTCCCGTTACAAATCAAGCTCCAAGCCCCGGCCATCTCATCTGTAACACAAAGCGGGAAGGGAAGGCCCCACAGGCTCCCGTCCCGTCCTGTGACGTGAACCCGACTGTTCACAGCACTTTCTGCCGAGGCGGCGAGGCGGCAGAACTGAAATGGCGGGAAAGGGAAAGTTTTAGTCGCTCAGTCCTGTCCGACTCTTTGTGACTCCCATGAACCGTAGCCCGCCAGGCTCCTCTGTCCGTGGAACTCTCCAGGCAAGAATACTGGAGTGGGTTGCTGTGCCCTTCTCCAGAGGGCCTTCCGACCCAGGAACTGAGCCCGTCTCTGCTGCATTGCAGGCAGACTCTTTACCGTCTGAGCCTCCAAGGCGGGAGGGGATTTAATTATACTACAACTGTACAGGAAGGAAAGCAAGCAGGCCACGCGATTAAGTCCCTTAAAAGGCTGTTTGATGCACTGCCCTCAGCTCCCTCAAACCACTCTGCCAGAATTAAAAGCCGCGCAGCGCCGTCGTTCACCGTTTCGCAGAAACAGGAAAAAGGCTCCCTGGAACGCCTCTGGTGGGCGTGGCGCCGCAGGCCGCGGTCCCCCCGTCCTCACCGTCCTCACCTGGGAAGGGGCGGAGCCCGGGCGGCGCTTCCGACCGACGCCCCGCGGCTTCCCCCACGCACAGCGAAGCGCCTGCCAAGCAACCATGAAGACGCACAGACAGGGAGATTTGGAGCAGCTGCAAAAGCTCTATTAAGGATAACAAAATGGGTAAGTGGATCTCAAACTCTTTAAGGTTAAATACTCACTTGGGTGAGATTTAACAACATAACAATAGAATACCATAATGAAGTGGCTTCTCAAACTTTTCCACCAAAATACACCCCAAGGCACCGGAGAGAGAACCCCGAGGGTGAGCATTTTGAAGTGAAGTTTGAGGTTTCATATTAAAAATTCATGCAAATTTTACATCTAACCCCACAGCAACTCCTACCATGCCCTTCCCCTCCTCGTCACTCTCAGCTTTCGGAAACACTGGCAATCTGAGCTTTCCTCATCCTCCCCCAGGGGAAGGGAAGGCCTGCTAGGCTACTCGCCTTCTCTCTGGAGCCCGTCAAGAAGCCCACCCTCCACTCTGGTCCTGGACCCCAGCCCCTGCGGCTCAGCCTCTCTCTGGGACCACTCCCACCAGCATGGGGCGGGCAGCCGTGGGGTGGAAGAGGCTGTCTAGCCCCAGCTCCCCACCTCCATCATGCTGTTCACTCACAGCAAACTTTTCAAGGAGCTGTCAATACACACAACCCACCCTCCCTTAAAATCCTGCACCTGCCACCCTATGGCAGCTGACCGTCCTCAAAGACCTCCAGGTTCCCAAGTCCAGTGGGTGGCTCTCACTCAACCTGCCTGATGTCCAGTAGCTTTCCTGACTCCAGTCCCACCTCCCCTGTGACTTCCAGGCTGGTCCATCTTGTTATCAACTCAGCATCTCCATGTGAGCCCCCTGCCCTCAGACCCACCTCCAGCAATCCCTGGCTCAGGAAAAAGGCCCCACACAAGTGCTCAGGTCATAAAGACTGGCCCTGCCTCACACGCCCCACACCTGGTCGAGCAGCAAGACCGTCAGCTCCATCCAAGTATATTCCCAATCCGACTACACTTCTCCCCAAGCTCCAGCCCCACTGGCCTCCTTGCTGTTTCTAAAACACACATATTCCCACTGCAAGGTCTTCGAACTTTGACCCTCTACTTAAAACTGTTCCTCTCCCAGATCTTCACAAGACTCCCTTCCCTGCTTCTGTTTCGGTCCCTAGGTAACCGTGACCTGCTCAGAACAGCTTCCCGGATGCCCCTGCCACACGCCGGCCTATGTAAGCCTGCTTCTCCATCCTCTTAGGTCACTCTTCACCAGCCCCTGATACAGCTACCGGTTGGCTGACTGTCCCTTTCCCCCATTAGAAGACCAGCTTCGAGGGGGCTAGAACCTAGACTCATTCACCACTGTGTTCCCAACTCTTGGAACAGAAGCCAACTCGACTGAGAAGCTCAGTCAACATTCACTGAATCTGTCTGCAGTCTTATTTTGAAAGATTATTTTTTGTTCATATGAAACATTCACTCACTCACTCAACACTTTAACACAAGAGTTTGCACGCCCCTGATTTAGCAGTTCAGCAAACACACTTCCAAAGTCCTCCTTATGAATTCAGATCTAGCTACATGGTCAACTACCACACCACTGTATGAAGTGGAGAAAACCGGAAATAGCCTAAGTGTTCAAACAACCAAGAGCTGAAACAAGAAAACTGACACAACCATGTGACCATGCAGCCTATCGAATAGGATGCCTTTCTAGTAAAAACACTTCCGTCTAACCTAGAGATGAGAACCACGCGCCTTTAAATCTACTGGTAGCCACATTGGGGTAAAAAGAAATAGGTCAACTTCAGTAATATACATTATCTAACCCAATATAAAATTTGTTTCAATAAGTACTCAACATAAATAATTATTAATGAGCTCTTCTGTGGGTTTCCCCCACATTCTCTCTTTCCAGGCCACACTCCCAGCACACCCCAATCTGGACCGGCCACATTTCACGTGCTCACCGTGGCTCAGGGCTGCTGTGTTGGCCCCATTTAGACTAGGAAAAAGGAAGATGCTCACGATTTAATAGGTGAAACAGAGAAAGTTACATGTTGCAGAAATTGATCCTAAAATGCATGAGGGAATGCAAGGGACTCAGAACAGACAAAATAATCTTGAAAAACAAGGACAAATTTAGAGGATTCATTATTCCCAATTTTAACACTTACTAGGAAGCAAGTAATCAAGACAGTATTGGCATAAGGACAGACATAAAGATCTACAGCAAAGAATTTAGAGTCCAGAAATAAGCCTTTGCATTTGTGGTCAATTTTGACAGGGGTACCAAAACCATTTGAGGGGGGAAAGAACAGTTTTTACAACTAACAGACAAGTGGATGTCCAGCTGCAAAAGAATGAAGCTACACCCCTACCTCACACCAAACACAAAAATTAACTCAAAATGGATCGCAGGCTAAAGGTAAGAGCTAGAACTATGTAACTCTGAGAAGAAAACAGAAATAGATCTTTCTGATCTTGGATTAGGCAATGATTTGCTTAATCATAACCAAAAGCATGAGCAACCAAAGAAAAAAACCAATAAACTAGATGTCATCAAGGTTAAAAAATACCTGTGCATCAAAGGACACCATCGAGAAGGTGAGAAGACACCTTACAGAATGGAGAAAATATGTTATAAACCATATATCTGATAAAGGAATTGTACTCAGATTACGTAAAGGACTCTTATACTCAAGAACAAAAAAGACAACCCAACTTTAGAAACGGACAAAGAATATGAATAGACATTTTCCCAAGGAAGTTATCTAAACGGTCACTAAACACACAAAAGGATGCTTAACTAGTCATTAGAGAGGTGCAAACCAAAACCAAAATGAGCTGTCATTTCACACCCACTAGAACGTCTAAAGTAAAAACGACGGGCAGCAACAGTGGCTGGGGAAGAGGGACAGAAAGCGGGACTTGCATACGCTCCTGACGGGAATGGAAACTGTCCCAGCTGCTTGGAAAAACAGCCTTGCAGTCCTTCAGAATGTTACACATAGAGTTACCTGTGATCCAGCTTTGTTTACAACAGATACAAAAACTTAGGTTCTCACAAAAACTTTTATAGGATTTTTCATGGCAGCATTATTTATTATTATAAAAATAATAATTTTCCCCTAAAGGGGAAACAACCCAATGTCCATCAACATGATGAATGTATAAACAAATGTGGTCTATCCATACAATGGAATATTATTTGCCTACAAATATTAATTACTGTTACATGCTACAACATGGATGAACCTTGAAAAAATTACACTCCATGAACACCACCAGGTGCGAAGGACCACATGCTGCTAAGTTGCTTCAGTCGTGTCTGACTCTGCAACCCCAGAGACGGCAGCCCACCAGGCTCCCTCGTCCCTGGGATTCTCCAGGCAAGAACACCGGAGTGGGTTGCCATTTCCTTCTCCAATGCAGGAAAGTGAAAAGTGAAAGGGAAGTCACTCAGTCGTGTCTGACTCTTCGCGACCCCATAGACTGCAGCCCACCAGGCTCCTCCGTCCATGGGATTTTCCAGGCAAGAGTACTGGAGAGCGGTGCCATTGCCTTCTCCGAAAGGACCACATACTACATATCAAAATATTGGGGAGGTGATGGGAAATGTTTGTTTTAAAGTATTCTACCATGACCACACTGGCTTTTTTCTTGAAACAAACAAAACACACCCACACCGACACGCACTCACACCACTCTTTCAAGCATTAAAGTCCTGGTATGGGGGCAGTGTGGCTCTTGGAAGCTCAGCAAAAGAGTGAAAGCAGAGGCTGGCCGTGCAGATGGACCCCTTCTGAAGTCCACAGGGATCCATGTGAGTGCACTGTGAGCTCCAGCGGGGCTAATCTCCCAGACGAGGGGCCCTAACAGGGCACACAGAGCCACACAGCCCCCCAAGGTGATGGCCGCGCCCCAAGACTGCGGCAGGTCTCGGGGACGTGGTGCAGAGGGGGCTCCAATGGACAGGCCCGGGGGGGGGGTTGTGGGGGGGTTGGGGCGGGGGGGGGGGGGGGGGGGGG
>SJXQ01005592.1:89223-107018 GCA_006408695.1 Aepyceros melampus | reverse complement strand
CAAAGTCCTCGTAGAAACAAAGCAAGAATCCCACCCTGATCCCTAACGTACGGACCCATCCCGTCATTCACCCCCTTTTATTTCTGCTGCACGGCTTTTTGGGCCACACAAGACAGGACCAGGGCTGCCTCCTCGGTCTCAGAGAAGGGTGGCCATCACCTGCGTTTCAACAGGCCGGATGGCAGCTGCCCAGTGCGACCCCCATGCCAGCGACCCAGGAGGCAGAGCACCAATCCAGAGAGGCTGACCCTTGAGTCTCAGGCAAACGAATCTGCCATGTGACTCTGCGGACACGCCCGGGGCTGCCACCACGCCTTCTCCCCTCATCCTCGCTTCTCAAAGGCGAATGCCGGGGTGCCTGTCCCAACACTGTATGCTGGAAGCACACAACCCATCTGGGTTCACTGCTGCTGCTGCTGAGTCGCTTCAGTCGTGTCCAACTCTGTGCGACGCCAGAGACAGCAGCCCACCAGGCTCCGCCATCCCTGGGATTCTCCAGGCAAGAACACTGGAGTGGGTTGCCATTTCCTTCTCCAACACATGAAAGTGAAGTCGCTCAGTCATGTCCGACTCTTCAGGACCCCATGGACAGCAGTCCACCAGGCTCCTCTGTCCATGGGATTTGCCAGGCAAGAGTACTGGAGTTGGGTGCCATTGCCTTCTCCGCTGGGTTCACAGGTGGAGAGGAATTCTGCTCAAGATGGATCACACCTTCCACCTCACCCACATGTTATTTAGAGGATATCTATCAGACTAAACACAAAGTTCATTCAGGTTTTCCCATACCATCTAACAACTCAAACAAACTTGGTGACTAATCCAATACGTGAGACCTTGGACTTTAGACTTCTGAGCTTAAGGTCTTTGTGGCTGTTGGGATGGAATGAATATATTTTACATGTCAGGAAACATGAATTTTGGGGTCCAGAAGAGGATTGAATTGTGCCCCCTCAAAATTGATATGTTGCAACTCTAACCCCTAAAGAAAACTCCAATCCTAAAAGAAATTGATCCTCAATACTATTGGAAGGATTGATGCTGAAGCTGAGCTAGAATACTCTGGCCACCTGATGCGGAGAGCTGACTCAATGGAAAAAACCCTGATGCTGGGGAAAACTGAATGCAGGAGGAGAAGGGGTCATCAGAGGATGAGATGGTTGGATGGCATCACCAACTCGATGGACATGAGTTTGAGCAAGCTCCAGGAGATGGTGAAGGACAGGGAGGCCTGGTATGCTGCAGTCCATTGGGTCACAAAGAGTCGGACATGACTAAGCGACTAAACAACAATTCTAACTCCTAGTGTGACAGCATTTGGAGATGGGCCTGTGGGAAACAATTCGGGGCCCAATAAGAGAAGATACCAGAGGGCCTGCTTCCTGTCTCCTCACCATGTAGGACACACTCAAAAGGGGACATGCCTGCACATCCGGAACAGAAACTTCACCTGGAGACTGAACCGGAGGGCAGCTTCACTGCGGACCTCCAGCCTCCAGAACCGCGAGAAATAAGCTCCCGTTGCTTAAGCCACATGATTTATGATACTGTGTTAGGACAGCCTGAGTTAACACATGCCTTTTTCACAAAGTATAATGTCCCAGGTTGAAATGAGTAGTCTGAGTTTCTCAAGAACAAGAGTGTCTCAGTTACTTATACAAACATACACACACATACATTTACACACACACACCCCTAGCATGTAACAGCAGGACTGGCATTCATGAAGCTCTTCACAAAAGTTTGCTGCCTCCAGAAAGTAAGCAGAGGGGGAACATACCTCAACATAATAAAGACCATATATGACAAAACCACAGTTAACATCATACTCAATGGTGAAAGGCTGATAGTGTTTCCTCTAAGATCGGGAACAAAACAAGGATGCCCACTCTCACCACTTTTATTCAACAGAGTTTTGGAAGTCCTAGTGAAAGCAGTCAGAGAAGAAACAGAAATAAAAGGAATTCAAATTGGAAAAGAAGACGCAAAACTCACTCTGCAGATGACATGATACTATACATAGAAAATCCTAAAGACACCACCAAAACCATCAGAGTTCATGAATGAATTCAGTACAGTTGCAGTATACAAAATCAATACACATAAATTGACTGCATTTCTTATATACTAACAAGAAGAGAAATTAAGGAAACAACCTAACTTCAGATTATACTACAAAGCTACAATACTCAAAATAGTACTGTACCAAAAGAAACACAGATCAGTGAGACAGGAAAGACATCCCAGAAATAAACCTATGCACCTGTGGTCAATTAATCACAGCAAAGGAGGGAAGGATGTACACTGGAGAAAAGACAGTCTCTTCAACAGGCGGTGCAGGGAAAACGAGACAGAAATGTGTAAAAGAATGAAATCAGAACATCCTCTAACATCATCTGCCAAAACAGACTCAAAATGGATTAAAGATCAGACTTTCCTGGGGGTCCCATGGTTTAACCTCTGACTGCCAGCACAGGGGACACGGGTTTGATCCCTGGTTTGAGAAGATCCCACACGGGGGGCAGCCAGGCCCATGCCTCATAGCTACTGAGCCCGCAATCCGGAGAGTGTGCTGCGACAACCGAGCCCGACCACTACCAGCTACTGAAGCCCGTGTGCTCCAGAGCCCGCGCTCTGCAACAAGAAGCCACCACGGGAAACCTGGGCGCCGCACCGGGAGAATACCTCCGCTCACTGCAGCTGAAGAGAGCCCGTGCACAGCACAGACATAAATAAAATAAATTAAAAAAAAAAAAAAAAACAGGAAAAGTCTTTTAAAAATGGATAGAAGACCTAACTATAAGACCAGATACTATAAAACTCCTACAGGAAAACATAGGCCGAACACTCTTGGACATAAATTGCAGCAATATCTTTTCAGATCCATCTCCTAGAGTAATGAAAATAAAACAAACCAAAAAAATGGGACCTAATTAAATTTAAAAGCTTTTGCACAGCAAAGGAAACCATAAAAAAAAAAAAAAAAAGACAACCTACAGACTGGGAGAAAATATTTGCAAACAATGTGAGCAACAGGGATTAATTTCCAAAATATACAAATAGCTCAAAAACTCAATATAAAAAATAAAAACAACTCCATCTAAGAATGGACAGAAGACCTAGACATTTCTCCACAGATATGCAGACGGCAAACAGGCACATAAAAGCGCTCAACATCGTTAATTATCAGAGAAATACAAACCAAGCCACGCATCGGGCAGAACGGCCATCCCAGAAAGAATGGAGAAAGAGGAGCCCTCCTGCACTACTGGGGGAAAAGCAAGCTGCTGCAGCCACTACGGAAAGCAGTGTGAAAAGTGAGTGGCTCAGTCGTGTGCACCTCTCGCAACTCCACGGACTATACCATCCATGGAATTCTCCAGGCCAGAATCCTGGAGTGGGTAGCCTTTCCCTTCTCCAGGCAACCTTCCCAACCCAGGGAATGAACCCAGTTCTCCCACATTGCAGGTGGATTCTTTACCAGCTGAGCTACAAGGGAAGGCCAAGTATACTGGAGTGGGTAGCCTAGCCCTTCTCTAGGCGACCTTCCCAACCCAGGGACTGAATCCAGGTCTCCCACATTGCAGGTGGATTCTTTACCAACTGAGCTATCAGGAAGTCCAGAGTACAGTATGGAGGGTCCTTAAAAAACTGAAACTAAGAGTTGCCATCTGATCCTGCAATCCCATTTCCGGGCATATATCTGGAGGAAACTGTAATCCAAAAAGACACATGCACGCCAGTGTTCACAGCGGCACTGCTTGCAATACTCGAGGCGTGGAAGCCGCCTAAGTGTCCGTCAACAGAGGAGTAGATTAGAAAACACGGTGTGTGTGTATATACTGAGCAGCGGCATACTACTCAGCCACAAAAAAAGAATGAAACAATGCCATTTGCAGCAACATGGATGGACCCAGGTATTATTACACTAAGCAAAGTAAGCAATACAGAGGAAAGACAAATATCATATAATATCGCTTATCCATAGAATCTTAAAAAATACAAATTAACTTATTTACAATATAGAAATAGACCCACAGACATAGAAAACAAATGTACTGTTTCCAAAGGGGAAAGGGTGAGAGAGGGTTACACATAACACACCATTATGTATGAAACAGACAAACAACAGAGGTCAGCACAGGGGACCATACTCAATATTTTATAATAACCTATGAGGGAAAACGTTTATGCATATATAAATAACTGAATCACTGCTATATACCTGAGACTAATATGTCACTGTAAACCAACTATACGTCAATAAAATTTCTTTTAAAAAGTCTGCTGAGCTAAATAAAATCTGGTCAATGTTCATATTTAAATGTCTTCCCTTATACTCTTCACACACAGCACTGAAACTGGCCGAGCACCCAGCAGATAAACACGTGCCCCAACAGTGAGCGTCTGCTGGACACCTCCTCTACTCTCTCCTGGGCTGAAACTTGCAGGCTCTTTCAGCCTTAAGTACCATGTTGCCTTTTTCTGGTGAACGCCTTTTTAAGGCTTACTATTCCATTATCACAATAACCACTCCGGCCACCACTATTCCTGTCTAGCACGAAAGAAAGCAGAGGTTGCAAAGGGTAAATGTAAGTTGCTGGAGGCCACAAAGACCGTGGCTCTCAGGCCCGGGTCCCGACACCTGCCGGAATCTTGTCGCCCTACAGCAGGGCTTCTACCGCTGGGAGGCCCCTATCCCCCGACCTCCACCTCTCCAGACTCTGGCTCACCAACAGGGGGTCCCCATGCGTCCCATCACTTCATGTAATTGAGAAACTTCTACGTCTGCAGTGTTATACTTAGAAGAACACAATGTCCAAGCTTTCAGAGTCCTACCTTTCACCGTGAATGCCACTGCCCTCCTGACCCCTCATCTTCCCCAGTCCGCTCGTCTCATCACCCTTCTTTAGCCCCTATGCTGGTCACCCCTGGGCCACAGCCACACCGTCACCGCATTCTGGTACAGACTCCTACAGGTAATAATGAATCAAAGAAGTAAGTAGTATCGAAAGAACCATCCTCCCAAACTTGCAGAGAGCAACTACTTTCTTCCTGATGAGAAGGCCACGGCCAGAGGACTTCTGGAATTCATAAAAGAGTAAGGAATGGGAGCCCACAGCCAGAAAATTATATACATATATATATATATGTTGGGGGAGAGGGCTTCCTTGGTGACTCAGAGAGTCAAGAATCTGCCTGCAATGCAGGAGATCAGACCTGGGTTCAATCCCTGGGTCAGGATGATTCCCTGGAGAAGGGAATGTTTACCCACTCCAGAATTCTGGAGAATTCTCCATGGACAGAGGAGTCTGATGGGTATGACAGTGCAGTGGGCATGTGTATGTAGTGTGTGTACATATATGTGTATGTGTGTGCATTTATGGGCTTCCCAGGTGGCAGCCGTGGTAAAGAACGTGCCTGCCAATGCCAGACATGCAGAGAGGAGACTCTGATCTCTGGGCTGGGAAGATCCCCTGCAGCAGGAAATGGCTACCCCAGTCCAGTGTTCTTGCCTGGAAAATTCCATAGACAAAGGAGTCTGGCGGGCTAAGGTCTAGGGGAGTCACAGAGAATTGGACATGACTGAGCAAACATTTACATAAAACTTTATTATAAGAGGCCTCGATCATCTAGCCCAGAGGTTTTTACATCAGGCCCGACGGGAGGCATCCAGAAGCTCCCAGGACTCCCTGAAATTCCATGCATTAGTCACTCCAGTGTGTCCACCACACAAAGGTTCACTCACACTACTTTGGGCAAAGGTTAGATGCCTAAGAGTGATGGGCATTGGGGAACACAGGCAAGCCACACTTGGGAAACACGAACCTGAGCGGCTCTGTGGCACTGCCCCTGGGCCAGGGCACGGCCACGGCAGTGCTGGGCAGGCAGGGCTCTGTGCGGGCACGAGCAGAGGGCACTCGTGGGTCACAGCTCCACCCCCTGCACCCCTATTATCCCGATATTTGCTGGCTTCACTGGAACCAAAGATGCAGATTCCTTGTTTCATGATTTAAATCTACTTCCTCCATCCTCTCTGACCTCATCGCATTTGCTCCCACTCAAACAGTGTTGCAATCATCTGCAGAGAAAGGCAGAGAAGGCAGATTTAGAGAAAATGAGATTTCTAGTTAGACCAATGCAGACGCACCTCTGCACATGCTGTCAAACCCTAACTTTATTCTAATAAATCCCTACTAGAGTGATCTAGAGTGAAGAAAAGGAAATTTGGGATATAGGCTTACTAATATATTCTTGATGAAATTTTGTTTTAAGAACAGAGAATTGTAATACTCTTCAAAATGAAAGTGAAGTTTTTAAATAACTTTTAAAATGAACTAACAGGAGGGAAATTTCATAGACCCAAAATTATACCTGAGAAACCTCTGACAACAGACGATCAAGGATGCCCGACTAAATATAAGTCACACATTTCATATAGGCAATTACCATTTTATGAATGGGTGTGTCCATTCGTGAATTCTTGGTTTAGAACACAGAATGCATTTTCTCACCAAAGAAGGTGACACGCAACCGCTGGCATTTCCATTTTAGCCCACAGCAACCTCTCTTAGACGGTATACGCAATATGGATATTGTTGCCAGCACCACGGAATCTAACCACCATACAGGTAATGGATTAAAGAAGGTACAAGCTGCCTGCCGCTCCTCTCAACAACAGGCAGGCTGTGTCCCCTCTCCTTAATCTGGGAGTACGCTCTGGGTTCTTCCACTAACGGACACAACAAGAGTAACGCTACACTCGTCTGTCTGCTCCACTTCCTCACAGCAATCCCTCTGGGAGTCTTTGGGTGCCATGTCCAGCCACCCAAGCAGACAGGTCACCTGACGAGGCCCTGACGCTACGTGGAAAGTAAGGAACCACTAAGCCTGGCCTTCTAACCATCCACGCATGTGAGCACTGCCATTCTGGACCCTCAAGACCAGACCAGAAACCAGATAAATACCAGTGAGTGGCTTCAGTTAATGCCACACAGAGTAGAAGGACCACCCAGCTAAGCCCTGCCTGACCAACCCACAGAACCATACTATCTAGTAATAATAACAAATTACTGTTTTAGGTCACAGATGCTTAGGATGGTTTGTTACTCAGCAATCATTATCTAGAACAATCTGTGGTTTTTTGAGGAAATAACGAGGCTCTGAAGCTGGCATCAGGAATAGAGTCCCTTCCTCCATTCTCCAGGGTTGACACTGAGTTAAGGTGGTAATGTTAGCCAGGATTTTGCTAGTTATTAGCTACTGGGGAAGCCTCGTGTTGGAAAGCAAGGAGGTACATAGTATGATCATTATCAGAGAGCTTTCTCGTCTGCTTCAAAACCCTCCTAAAAATTTTCTACACACTACTGAGGACAGGTTTCAAAACTCTGAAGAAACACAATGTACAGTCACAATACAGTTGATACCTTGATACCAAAGCCAAAGATACAAATAAAGAAAACGAAGGACCAATATTCTACATAAACACAGATGAGAAAATTCTCAACAAAACAGTAGCAAACCAAATCCAACAACACGTTAAGAGGATTCCGCACCATGACAAAGTGAGACGTATCTTAGGAAAGCAAGGGAGGTTCAACACACAAAAATCAACTGAGGGAGCATACCACGTTAATAGAAGGAAGGTGGGGAAACCAGACCCAGAGAAAGCATCTGACAGAATTCAACCACCTTCCCCACAAAATAATCAGTGTGCTAGGAATCTAAGGGAACTTCCTTAACATGACAAAGGGTGCTTACTTTTTTTTTTTAAACCACATATAACTTCATGATCACACTGAAGAGTTTTCCCCTAAGATCAGGAACAAGACAAGGACGTCTGCTTTCATCCCTGCTATTCAAACTGCAGGAGCAGGCCCAGCCAGAGTAATGAGACAAGAAAAAGAAATACAAGGCACCAACACTGCAAAGAAAGAAATAAAGTATCTCTATTTGCCAGTGACATCACTATATATGCAGAAAATCCCATGGAATCTACCAAAAAAACTAACAGAGGTAATAATACCTAAATTCAGCAAGGTTGCAGGGTATATTGTCAACACACAAAAATCAGTTGTGTTTTTATAAACCAGCACAATTCAAAAAGAAAATTAAAGAAACAATTCCATTTATAATAATATCCAAAAGAATACAATACCCAGGTATAAATTTAACCAAGAAGTGAAAATTTTATATACTGACACTATAAAATCTTACTGAAAGAAATTAAAGACATCTCACGGTCATGAATTGGAAGACTCAGTACTATATGGCAATTCCCCAAAGCAGATTTAATGCAATCCCTGTCAAAATTCCAATGACCTCTTTGAAGAAAAAGAAAAACTGATCCTCAAATGAATATGGAGCTATGAATGGTGCCAAGCAGTCAAAGCAATATTGAAAAAGAAAAATAAAGCTGGAAGACTCACCCTTCTCAAACTCACTACTTCAAAACTTTCAAAAAGCTAAGATAATCAAAATGGCATGCTGCTGGCGTAAGGATAGACATACAGACCAATGGAACAGAACCCAGAGTCCAGAAATAAATGCAAACACATACGCTAATTTATCTCCAACAAAGGTGCCAAGACCATCCAATGGGGAAAGAACAGTCTCTTCAACAAATGGTGGTGGGACAACCGGATAATCAAAAGCCAAAGATGAAGTGGGAGTCCTACATCGTTTATAAAAAGTAACTCAAAATGGACCAAAGATCTAAAGGTAAGAACTGAAACTATAAAATATACGGGTAAATCTCCATGACCTCAGATTTGGGAATGGATTTTTTAGGTTTGATACCAAAAGCAAAAGGAAAAACAACAACAAAATAAAGTGGAATTCATCAAAATGAAAAACTTTTGTGCATCAAAGGCCATTATCAAGAACGTGAAAGATCATCCAACAGAATAGGAAAAATATTTGTCAATCATAAATGCATTAAGAGTTAAATACCCAAAACATACGAAGAACTCCTACAACTCAACAACAAAAGAGACAACTCAGTTAAAACACAGGCAAAGGACTTGAAGGCATGTTGTTTCAAAACAGATATACAATGAAAAGATGTTCAATATCATTGGTCATTAAGGAAATACATAACCACCATGAGATACCATTTTACATCCACTAAAATAGCTTTAATCCAAAAAAAAAAAAAAGGCAAATGTTGACAAAGATGTGCAGAGATTGGAACCCTAGTACTTGCAGATGGGGACAAGTTAGACATAGAATGAGCCTATGACCCAGCAATTCCACTCCTAGGTATATTACACAAGAGAAACAAAAACACTATGTCTACACAGAAACATATACGCATGTGTGTGTGTACACAAACACACACACATAAACACACACAGAACACACACACACACATATATATGAAACATATATATATGTAATAGCCAAAAAGTAAAAACCCAAACATCCAACCGTGGATAAATGGATAAATAAGCTGATATATACATAAATGGAATACTACTCAACCATGAAAAAGGAACAAAATGCTGATACATGCTACAACATGGATGTACCCCTAAAACATTATGCTACATGAAAAAAGACACAAAAGGTCAGGGGCTGTAGGATCCTTTTTATATGACATGCCCAGAACAAGCAAATCTATAGCCACAGAAAGTAAATTAGAGGCTCTTAGAGTTAGAAGAAAAGGCGGGATAGGGAATGATTACTGAGTACAGAATGTTTTACAGGGTGATAGAAAAGTTCTGAAACTAGAGCAAGCCCTGCGGTTGCACAAAATTGTGAATACACTACATACCACTGAACTATACACTTCAAAATAGTTAACTGAATGTTATGTAAATTTTGCCTCAATAAAAGAAAATTTGGTTGAACAACTGATCAACTCACACAAACACCTGAGTATCTTACATATTCCAGGCACTCTTCTAGGAAATGGGTTAAGATGATGGACAAAAATTAAAAATGCAAGGTAAGTGCCTAGAGAGTGAAAGCAGGGGCCACCTTAACCAGGGTGTTGAGGGAAAACCTAGAAGAGGCGACACCTGAACGGAGACCAGAACAAGTTTCGTACCATTACGCTACATAACGGAAGAAAATAATGTACTAAAATACAGTTTTAAACTCATCAAAAAATCATACGTAAAAATTGCTAAAAAGGGAGGCCCTATCTATAGACATCCCTTTTTGTGCAAATAGTGATTTTCAGTTTCCAGACATTTTACTCTTTGTTAGACATAATTTCTTACAGTCCAATACTGTGCCTCCCGTGCCAGGCTCACTCCCAAGGCAGCTACTGTCCACCTTGTCAGCAAGCAGGTTCTCCCTTCAGGAACCCACGCAGGAAAGGAATTCCCACTCATGACCTGCCGGGTCCCCACATCCACTCACATTCTCACTTTCAGTCCTCACAATTACCCCTTCACAGGTGAGAAAATTGAGGGTCAGAAAGGATAAATTACTTACTATCACAGTGACCTAAAGGAAGGACCAGAATTCAAACGGGGTCTGACTTCAGACCCAAACTCCTCCCACACGGAAATTCATCCCATCTGAGATGGCCCGAGAACATTTTGGGCCAGACTGGGAAAATACGATGAAGCAGCCCTGTCCTTAAGAAGCTTGTCATCACAACACTAGAGATCCATCCCAGATACACCAGAACCTTCCTCCAGCTGGAGAAGGCAGGGCAGCCTTCCCCAGAAACATGAGGCCCTTGCTCTCTCTCCCACACACTGCGTGAGGACAAAGAAGATCTACCCTCTGTCGCTTGAGGAACCTGACCTTGAGACCTCAGGGTCCAGCTGTGACCCCAGCCCTCCCCCGGCAGGTACGGATGGCTACGAAACACGCCCCCGCCTCGCAGCCCAGGCATCACCAGCTTCATGTTCAAAACTTTACAGTGGTTCCAGCAGAAGAGCCACGTAAAATCTTCACCAAAATACCAGTGACATCATTTCCTTGCTAACTGTGGAGGTTTCTTTGTCTTTACCTCATATTCCCACAAGCAATCCGCAGTTATAATTAAATTCCACATGAATGGGTGGAATCTGTCCATGTTGGGCTGTAACCAGCTCTCTCTAGAGTGACCAGGCCTCTGGGACTTGTTCACCACTAACAAGCTAATATTTGTAAAACCCTGTAAAGACATAATGACTACATACTATCATTATTACTAGACTACCGGTTTAAATGTAAATTAAGAGAGAAAGGGGAAAGAAAACACATCAGTAAATCAAGTTTTGGACCGCTCCTCGGCAAGAATCACGAGCAAAGAATGCCTTCACTGATCTTATTAAAAGGACGTGAAATGCAGGGTAGCTGCTGTAGGAAAATGAAACAGAGAGAAGGGATGGCACACCAGCAGGAAAAGAAGTCCACACAGGCAGAACAGACGCTGGAGCAGAGGAAGGGCCGTGTGAAAAGCACATGCTGGAAAAACACACGCTGTCAAACATCTAGAATCTGAAAGCAAAACTAAAAAGTCTAGAATAAGAACAAGATCTAAAAACGGATTGTAAATTCAGCCTAAACTGACCACAGAGCAGAGTGGTGAAAACACCGACTCTTGGAGTACAGCAGGCCTGAGGCTCTTCCTTTTCCCCATCTGTAAAATGGGGACAAGTCTTCCCTCCAGAGCCAGGCTGGCACAAAGGCAGCGCCCAAAGGCAGCCCGTTTCCTTCTGAGGCCAGCACCTTGATCGGCAGCCACAGAGAGCCCCTTGGGCTCTCAGGCCCGCCCCTCTCGCTCTCTCTCACCATCCCCGGAAAACACCCCTGCGCCCGGCCCCCCGGCTCCCACAACGCCTCCGCCCCTCTGCCGCAGCGCCCACCACTCCCCCGGCTCACTCGTCTCACAGAAGCTCCTTGAGGGCAGTGCTCACACAGTGTCTTACTTCACTTTTTAGCCCTAGCAAACTAGCCTAGCTCCTGGGTAAGTTCTCCCCAAAATGTGAGTTGATTAATTTTCAATTATCCCAAATTGGACAGAGGCTAAGCAGCTTCCCTGAGGCCAGTCCTGGGGAAATGAAGACTGCAGAGGGCAAGGGGAAAAAAAAAACACCTCTACTCTGGGTGAACCATGCAGGCCTGCCAGACAATGGACTGACTTGGGAGCCCTCCTCACCATTCTCAGCCAGCTGCCTCCCGTGTAAAAGGAGGGAACTTCTCTCGGACATTCTCAGCCAGCTGCCTCCCGTGTAAAAGGAGGGAACTTCTCTCGGACATTCTCAGTCAGCTGCCTCCCGTGTGAAAGGAGGGAACTTCTCTCGGACATCTCTCCCGTCCACCTGACGCGTTAGTTTAGGTTGAGGCATTCTAAGGCCTTGCCCCTCTTCCTCTGTTAGCTCTCTAAGTCCTTTATTACTACAAAAATTAACATCAGTAGAAGGTTCTCTCGCCCATTTCTTTCATAAGAAGCAAGTCTGTGCCTGCTGCTGTTCTTCCCATTTTACAGATGGAGACACTAATTGAGAGAGGCCCAGCAGCCACTCTAGGTGGTTCTGTGGGAACTTCTCTCGGACATTCTCAGTCAGCTGCCTCCCGTGTGAAAGGAGGGAACTTCTCTCGGACATCTCTCCCGTCCACCTGACGCGTTAGTTTAGGTTGAGGCATTCTAAGGCCTTGCCCCTCTTCCTCTGTTAGCTCTCTAAGTCCTTTATTACTACAAAAATTAACATCAGTAGAAGGTTCTCTCGCCCATTTCTTTCATAAGAAGCAAGTCTGTGCCTGCTGCTGTTCTTCCCATTTTACAGATGGAGACACTAATTGAGAGAGGCCCAGCAGCCACTCTAGGTGGTTCTGCTGGTGTGCGAAAGGGCAGGACTGGGATTCCGATCTTTAAAGCTGGTGCCTTCCACCATGCCCACACTTCTCAAGCCAGAAGGTGGATGGCCCCTAGGACACGTGGCAGGAATACCAGGGGACCCCTCACCAACCCTGGGGGAGCCAAGGATAGACACAATGCATCTTCTGGAGAATCCAATGCACTCAACAACTGAAGGGGGGCAACGTGTGTTTACAGCAAAAGAAAAAAAAAAACAGACATATTACTAAGTACAGTGTAAAATTCCTATTAAATTTTAAGATAAAACTTAACGGGTTTGGACTCCTATCAAGGGTTTGAGACATACTGAACTAAAACCATGCCTTTCCCACAGAGAAAAGCCTTCTGAAACCAGAACACTTAATTTACCCCATAATAACATTTCAAACACCAGGCTATATTAATCCAAAAAAGACAGAATTTAATTTCCAGAATAAAGTTGTGACTCCCGGGCATTACTGGGCAAGGCAGGACTCAGGAGAACAGATTTCCTTGCGTTTCCTCTTTAAGTCATTCAAAGCATCCAGGGAAGTTAAGATGCTGGATGAAGACCCCCATCTTACAAGCCCCCTCACACAACAAACCTGCGGGTGGAAAGGGCACAGTCCAGAGATGCGGCCACAGGCGTCCCCACCTGCAGACACATATGCCAAACCACACGGAGCCACGAGGCGAGCATCTGTTACATCCCTCTTCCTTCCCAAACTTGCAGATTCCTGACACAAACTGACGGAGCGTCAGTCGACCGCGTGCCAGGCCCTGGGGGGCCTAACCAGCACCCCGCTACCTCAAGGGTACGCACATCTCCTACCGGACGCTAACCTTCCAGGGGACAGCCAGTCACTGAAAACCTTCACTACAATTTTGACTCCTGGAAACTAATGTTTTAGTATTTTTGATGCTGCTGTCATCCTGAAGATTACATGATCCCAATCGACTGATGAGTTTAGCTTTCGTCTCCACTCAAAGAAACCAAGTTTCTAATAAATATGCTGATGGTTTTTGCCACAGAATGGGTGTTTTAACTGGAAAAGAAATTAGGATATCAGAACAGCAGGCATGATACCTTTCTTGGTAGAATGGCCTCATGAGAAGTTACCAAGTAACCTCCATTAAAAAAAACACATGGAGTCAGGAATTCCTTGAGAGTCCAGTGGTTAAGGCTCTGCACTTCCACTGCCTAGGGCCCAGGTTCAGTCCCAGGATGGGAAACTACGATCCCACAAGCAGTGCACCACAGCCAGAAACAAACAGAAGAAACCCCACGGAGTTATGCATCAGCATGGAGGAAACCTTATAAAAAGTAAGCCATGAAATGAACTTACAGGGAGGTTTTTTATTTCTTGATAATTAAGGAGATTTAGGTCATTTCAGCATGGATGACAGAGCAGTAGGTTTAGGGGTGTCCCCTGGGGAAGGGGCGTTCTAACACTTTCTCCCCTCCCCACCACCTTTGGAGACTTTCCACCTACAGTGAGAAACGGCAGGGATAGCCAAGTGCGGCCACCCAGGTCAGGGACCACCGCTCTGTCCCCCACCGCAGACCTGGCGCACCGCAGGGGCAGACCTCTTGGTCACAAAGGGCCTGGCGGGGGCCAGGAGAGAGCATGGGAGTCATCACAACCGGAAGCCCACTGGCCACCAGCTCATCAAGGCCGTGTCTACTGGCATAGACAGGACCACAAACCGTAGATGCCGTCTTCCCAGAACTAAGTGGGGCGGGGAGAAGTCCTCTTCCTGCCCATCTCAGGGTGGGCCCACGGCACCAGCCTTCTTGGCACTGGGTCTCAAGACCCACTTCCCAGAAGCCTTCCCTGACTACCCCGCCAGCCAGGAGCTGTCTACCCTTTCCTGAACTGCCACCCTACTTCCAGTCCCCCACATGACCCGCTCATCCACTTTAGTCTACACTGTAGGACTTTTCTTGCCTCTTCCTAGTGGACCTGCACTCTCTAGCTGAGCAGCCACTTCCTGAAGGTGGGATGGTGAAACCTTCATTTTCCCTCTCCCTTCCGGGCACAGGCTTCAGTCCTGGTGCTACTTGGACAAACAGCACTGGTTTCCGGCATCTTCCTCCACCACGCACAGGGGCTAAGACCACGCTCTCAAAGGCAGGTGCTGCAACTCCCTCATCCCAGCACTGGAACCAGAGAGTTATGAGAACTAAAGGCACATTCATTGAACATCAAATTCAAGGAGGAAAAGACCTCCCCCCCATTCCAGCTGATGATCTACTTATCCTGCAGAATATAGATACTCAGCAAGGGATTCCAACCTGATTGATGGAGTTGACAGAAACCCACAACAGTCACCTGCGTTTATGACACCTCACCACCTGCCGGCCTCACCCCCAACAAGTCTGCACAGGGAGACAAGCAATTCTGGCCCAAAAGGAGGTTTTGATGCTTGATGACAAAAACCTCACCTTCTCCTTCCTAGAGTGGTCAGTCCCCCACCCCTCACTGTGTTGGGCAGACTGCAGTCGATGAAGGCCCTCTAAAGTGAGAAAGCCATTTTGTATTATTTAATTGTGAATACTAGACCTCACCTGAGCACACACAATGTTTTCTTACATTTTTTTCCTTTTCTGTTGAGAGCTGCACTGTCTCCTACTCCATGAGCAGCTGTGGACCCAAAGCCAGCTGCGATGGCACGAGCCATCCTGTCCCATTAGCCTCTCGACCGCCCTCCTGCCCGCAGGCGTCCAGCCCTCTCTCGCTGGCTCCATTCCCTCTGCCCAGAGCAGGTCTGAGCATCATTTCCACATTTAGGCCTCGGCTGCCTCTCTCTGGTCACCTTCCAAAACCACTGGCCTCGCCGCCTTCTCTTCTCACTTTGGAGCTCTTTCCTCAGTTTCTCTCTGTATCTCAAGTCAATATAATGACTCTCCTCCACCAGCAAAATAATAATAATAATAATTTTCCTTCCTCACTTGTAAAGAAGCATGCAGGGGGTTGGGAATCCATGGGATTGACAGAGAGGCCCTGGCTATATGAGGTGTCCTCGGCTAAGTTAACAATTCTTAAACTGACCATTACAAGGAAACTCAGCTATTGCATAATATTTGATAGGTTAGATCACTTGCTGTTTGTAGAGTCTTGCTCTACAAAGATGAGAAAATAGAGATGGGCAAATTTAACGCAATTTCCTTTGTTTGCTTGAGCTAGCCCAGACTTGCAACACCACAGTGACAGTTTTTCTTAAAGTACAGCTTTAACATCATCAAAATGGACTTCAACGGAGTGATAAATCATTCTTGTCCTTCAGCGTATTAGCATATCTATCCCGACAAACCCTCGCCGCACCCCCCCAAGGTCCTTCCCGCTTTGCACAGCGAAAAATTAAACACATTCTAGTAGGGGTCTTTACAGAATCAAAACCTCAAACGCAGGGGAAAACAGCTAGAAGCAGCTCAAATGTTTCAGTTAAACTAAGGACTCTCTTCAAGACACAAACAAGAGTAGGAATATTTTGATTGTATTAACAGAAACCACTGGCCAGCTGCTACTGCTGGATTCCAGCGGAAGATCTTTACACCCTTCTTTACAACGAGTGAGGCCATCTTATTAACTCCAAAGTGAATGGACAGCATCCAAGAAAAATAACTGGTTTTCTTCCCCCTCACAGAAAAATTCACATGAACGTCTTAGGGAAAAAAATGCTGGAATTCTCCCTGCCAGCTCTCTGCTTCCTGGCTTCTGCATTGTGACAGCTGGAACAGATGGCGTCTGGGTCAGACACCTTACATCTTAAACCTCATCCCTGATAAGGTCTGATTTTGACTAGTGGTTCTGGAATCCTAGGTCTGTCAAGGTTTCTGTCCTGAACACCTACTCACCAGATTTCCACTCCTGTGTGCATTTTAGGGTTTTCACACTAATAAGGCTTATTTTTGTTTTGGCCAAAAAATTCATCTTGAACTAATTTTCAGTATGTATATACTGTCACCACACAACAGTGAAAAAGCAAACACTTCCTTTCATTTGAAAAACGAACGTACACAATTTTGCCAGACGTCCTACACATGCTGCAGCCTTTTGAACAGGCCATTTTCAAAGATGTGAAAGGCAGGAAAAGGTTTCAGCACCGACTGATGGCTCACTTGGTCATTTTTTCAGATAAGGATTTTATAGACAAATGCAAGACTACAGAACACACAACATTTCCAAAAGCTTCACCAGCAAATGCTAAGAAAAAAAGAAAAATGATGGCTCCCCTCAGTTGTATGCTGTGAATGTAAATTAACGAGCGGCAACAACGCTCAACACAGCCTTTATGAATCCACAAAAATAAATGAATAAATCACACACACACACACACACACACACCCTCATCTCATTCTGAAAACTAATTCACAGCTTAAAACGAAAACCATGAAATAAAATTGCTTCCTTCAATGGACCATATATTATATGAAGGCTTCTTAGATTTCAAAGCACGTCCACAACACTCCATCGATTTCCATTTTGTTGCTATGTTTTCAAGAGAAAGGTAAAGAATTTTTTTCCCCACGAGATTCTTTCTGAAGGCCTAAATATTAAATAGATGTCCCCAGACGGGGTGAAAACGTGGCAAAGTGTGCGTGAGCAATTAACCGAAGGCGGAATGTGTGCCTTTCGCCCCAAACTGGATCCCAGTACCCGCCTGCCTCCGAGGCCACTGCAGCTCTTCGGTTATGAATCAGTCAGAGGTTCATCTGCAGAGGAATGACTAGTATAAACTTTTAAATAATGGCTTAAAAAAAAAAAAAGAACCCAAGCCAGCCCTGGGTGAACACGTTCGGCTATGGAGACACTCGAAACGGTCCGCTCCTCACCCCGCAAAACACACAGCCTCGTCGGAGATGCTGATCTCTCGCCACCGCGGGGGTAAGGGGGGGGTCACGTTTCCAAGCGGCCTCGGCGCCCCGTTTCCTGAAAAGCTGCGGGAGCCCGGGCCCGCGGGGCCCTCGGCCGGGCCGGGCCGGAGGACAAAGTTTCCCGAAGTTGAGGCGTCC
>SJXQ01005592.1:64540-88347 GCA_006408695.1 Aepyceros melampus | reverse complement strand
TCGAAAAGCCACGCAAGCCGCGTGGGGGCCCTCAAGGTGCAGGTCCCCTTAGGGTCGGGAGCCATGGCGTCACGCGTTTCACCAGCGCGGCCACCCTCACTCACACCGACACACATTGAGCACACAGGCACACACAACTGCTCACACTCACCGACACAGCCAACTCGCGATTTTACACATGCTCAGACACACATGCTCACAAGACATACACACGCTCGCAGACACAGTGCACACGCACTCCAAGACACACTTGGTCACAGACATGCTCTCATGCGCTCACACTTGTACATGCATTCAACACTCGCTGACAGCCATGCGCCGTCACGCCCGTGCACACTCACACATACACACTCGCTCCTCCACACCGCTCCCTCGCCTACACAGGACCAGGTGGTGGGGCTGAGGGAGACACCCTGTCTGGGCCCTGCTCCCCATTGAGGGGGGCTCCTAACCCATTGGTTGGCCTTTCCTTGCTGCCGGGGCCCCTCCCACACCCAGGAAGTTGTGTCTTGATTGAGTGTGAACAACGCGGCCAGTCTGCCACCAGCTCCCAGAGCGCCCTGCTGGCCTGTGAACCCCCTCCCCTCCCTGAGCCCCAGGCCTTCTGGGGCACCCGTTTCTCCACAGGCCTCGGCTCTCTGCACCGCCCCCCAAGCCGTCAGTGATTCCCCGAAGTCCTCTAGGTCTGTGTATCCGACCTGTTTGGGCCTGGCACGATGGGGCACAGCAGAGGGCCTGTCTCTCCGTGAGGCTCCAGGCCAACAAAGGGCAAGGCCATCTCTGCACCAGTTGACAGTCAGCACAGAGGGGACAGATTGGGCTGCCCCGTTTTCTCTTCCTCAGAAGGTTCATGGCGATCTCCAGACAGAGCCGAGACCAGTGTCACCAGCTTAAGCCAGCGGCCCTTCTTATACTTCTCCAATGACTCGTCGAACAAAGGCAGGAAGTTCAGCATCCCCTCCAGAAGCTTTCTCTGTGGAACGTTCCAGAACTCTCGACAGTCTGGTCAGGCTGCTGGAACCCCGGCTCCGGCTCCATCAGCCCGCCGGGTGTGCTTGTTCTCCAGCTGCCGAGGCGGGGCCTCGCTCCCTAGACTCAGTCTGCAGCAGCGCCCCTGCTCGGGCCACTTGCTGAGAGGGTACAGCTCCTTCAGTTCAACCCAGAGAAGCCAAGATGGCTGTCGTTCCCCCAGCAATCGTGTTGACGTGGCGGGTCAGCCTCGGCCAGCCCTGCGCACAGACCACGGGGCTCTGACCGGAACCGCCGTCACCAGCGGCGCTCCCCTCTTGGCGGCACGGGGCGCTTTCCCTTCGGCTCCCAGCCTTGGGTGTCCTTTCCTGCCTGTCAGAAGCCTTAATGGCTGCCGCTGCTCCTCAGACCAGGGCCCGGGCTCCAAGGCCTCTGTGCATCCGCTCATCTCCTCCCAGGTCCCCCGCGCCGGCTCGGCCGCACTCCCACCTCCCGCCTCAGGATACACTGGGGTCTTCTTAGGACTTGGCCAGAAATTCTCTAGGCTGGACCATGTTTTGGCTCTTTTAACACAAATAACAAGGCAGAAGTTTCAAAGACCCGTCAGAGGGGTTTTCTACAACTCGGTGCTCTCCACCACAGCGGTGCCAAGCAGCAATGCAGGATGAGCAGACTCAGGTACGCCGTGGCTGAGCCCCCTGCTGGGCACTGAGGACCTGCTCCCGGCCTTCTCCCCGCTTCTTTCTCTTCTCCAACCTTCTGAGCAGTTCTGGACCCCCTGCTCTGGGGAGTTGGAGGGCGCTGCAGCACCAAGTTTGCCCCAAGCAGGAAACCGCCTTGGGGGGCGAGCGTTCCGTCCTCTGCAGTTACGGCCGCTGGGCAGCAGTGACGGACAGCGAGGCTGGCCAATCACAGCGCTCCTCACTGCATTTCAAAGGCTGAGCTCTCTGTTCCCTATGGCAACGTGGGACAACAAGCTGACACCATTTCTGGACAAAGACATTTCTCGCAGGAATTTATGTAGCATTACATGTTCTGTTTGCTGCATTTCTGGGAGCAGTGCACACAGGACATTGGAGTGACTCACTTAAGTACAACGGTTCAGAAGCCATTCCTGTTTTCCTTCAGACAGAAGGGGTTCGTGTTAGGGTTCTAAGGGGTTTCCTCAGACTCTCCCGGACCACCAGACCCGCAAGGGACAGCTCCCCACTCAAAGGCCGGTGGCCGGAGGGTCTGATTGGACTGAACTGTGCTGGCAACTTCTCCCACTCAAAGGCCTGGGCACCTCGCAAAATAAAAAACCCTTAAACTAATTGTTCAGACAAGTGTCTTCCAAACTTTTGAATGCAATTCACTTTACAAGCCGGTTGTGGTAACATGTGCATTCATGTAGCGGATGCTTCATCTCAAACATGCGTTCCGACATTTTCTATTTCATTCCATTTATTTATTAAGGCTGGTTTTGACTGTCCCAATTCATCGTGGGTTCATGGCCTGAAGTTTGAAAATACTACATTAGATTAAAAGAGCTGCTGAAGATGGTGGAAGTGGCCTGGGGTTTGGGGTGGTCATCGTGGGAAGGCACCCCTCTTCTTCCTGCTCTGTCACACCTTTGCTCTGCAGCGTGGGGCTGCAAAGCCAAGGACCCCAGTCCCCCTTCTCTCACCCAGTCCTGTCCTTGAAGTAGGCCCTGGCTAACATCAGAGGTGCACCAGCAAAGAAGCAGGCTGCCAGTGCCCTTTCTCTGGACAAGGACTGCCAAAAACAAATGCAGAGGAAATGGGGCCTGGAGAGGCCCAGGAGGCCTAAGCGGGGTATGCAAACACAGCCATGGGTTTCGTACAAGTGATGAGACAAAGGGAAGGCAAGGTGGGAGGTTTGGGTAACTGGCCACAAAAGGTTTTAATTTCCTCTCAATTCTGTGGGCCTCTTGGGGATGAAGATGTCCTTATTTTAGGGAAACCTGTTTTGGGATTTGTGTGCACAGCTGTACACACATCACCACCACCACCATCTCTGGCTCTTCCCCACAGTCCTTCAGGAGAACATGAGTTCCAGGTAAGGCCAGCCTCCCACAGGCAGCCTTGATTGGAACCCCCCATTCATACTTCACTTCTGAAAAACAGACTCAACTCCACCAAGAAAAGGGATTTTTGTTACTGCAAGCCTCACAAGAGACAGGGAAGAGGGTTTGTATCAAGGTCACACAGCAAAGTCCCAAAACCCACGGAAGCACAGTGCCGGCCTTCAGTCCCACTCAGAAACTCCACCTGTCTTTGTGATCACCGTTCCTCTCCTCCATCCAGGGCTGGGGGGCTCCTCATGGCCTCTGTGATCCCCCCTACACACACACAACAACTCAGCTCTGGCCTTAGCTGGCAGACCTCGCTCAGCAACAAAATCCAGCGGTTCCTGGAGCCGCCCCCTCTGGGCACCCAGCTCATCCCACTCCGGCAGCTCCACAGTGAGCAGTGCTCCCACCCACACACATTAGAAATGAGGAGGGAGAAGATGACTGGGTCCAAATCAAGTGTTGGATTAATGAGATAAACGGTCTGAAAAGTACAAGGATTCTTAACTGTCAGAAACGCAATACGCCATCTCCTTAGGAATAAAGGCATCTCTCGAGGCTGGTGACCGCGAGCCTGAAGTGTCATGCACTGCTGGATCAGGACAGCTTGTTCCACCTCTGCCTGGTCCTCCCGTTCGTGTGGTCAAGACCTGCTTGCTGAGCGTGACCCCTGCTCGCCTTTCTTCTAGCCTGAAACCAATTACGTGCTTGTCCTTTGGGAGTTTACCTTCTAGCAGGTGGAGACCGAGCAAACAAATCACAAGCGAATCTGTAACAGGAGGGGAAGAGGGAGGCCTGGAGCAGGTGGTCAGGGGGCCTGGCGGATCAGTGGCCATTTGAGTGCAGGCCCGAGGGCAGAGAGAAGGGTGCCCTGTGAGTATGGGTGGGGAAAGCATCCAGGCAGAAGGACCAGCGTAGGCAGACACCCTGAGGTCAGCAAGGCCTGGGGAGACCAGTGTCCTGAGCCAGTGAGAAGGAGAGTCACAGAGGATGGGGGTGAGTGCAGGGGTGAGGAGGCAGGGCCATGTGGGGTCATCAACAGGACTTTGGTTTTGCTCCGAGATGGGGGCCACTGTGAAGTTTGATGGATAACGTGTTCTATCCAAACGAATCCTGTAGCTGATCTTATTTTATTGTCCTTCAGCACCCGGCAAATCCAAACAGCGGGGCATGACTTGACTGTGGGGTGAACAAGGCCACAGCTGAGGATACTCAGTTGTGGCGATGGTGCACGCCAGTGTGAACCCGCAACTGGAGCGCTGGAGAGGGAGGGGAGCCCTGGGACCCGGTGGCCCACATCCGGGACTCTTCCAAAGAAATAAGACCACACCCGAGGAGACTACTAGCACTTCCCACCTTCAAAGCCAAAGAGAGGGAGTGGGCCCTTTTCCAGCAGCCAGCAGGGCGATGCGCTGAGCCCAGGCGAGGCTCCTGAGTGCTGAGTGCTGTGCTGTGTTTGCTGTCAGATGGGGGCGAGAACCCACGGCCCGTTGCCTGGAGCCGGGCTTCCAGCCGCAGCCCGCTGTCCCCACAGAGCAGCCTCTGCGGAGCGGCTCTCAGGGGCCGTCCCGTGGCTGTCTCCTTGGGCCCCACGGCTGCCTGTGCTCACCTGCCCCCCCAACACTGGTCTCCGGGGAGCCTCGTGGACCCAGGCAGGTTCAGCCCAGGGCCTTGGCCCACACCACTCCCTTGGCCCAGAACGCTCCCCCCAGCTAGCTACAGGATTTACTGTCTCTTCCTTTGGGTCAGAGCCAGCTGTGAGGATTCTAGATCAAAGATTTGTCTCCGGGGCTTACCACAGTGCACCTCCAATGCCCCCTGGCCCGACACGGTAGAAAGAAGCCAGGGACAGCTCCCTAGATATCCTAGTGATGAGGTCCCTTGGAAAGGTGAACCGGAGGAATTCACTCAAGCGGGAGAATTCAAGACCAGGAATCGAAAAAGCAGAACTCAACTCATGACTAACTGATGTTAGGAAAGCACTTTACCTCCCTGCCCCCGGGTTTCCCCTTTTGTAGAGCGGAAATATGATGGCCTGCCCGACCCCAGGGGGCTTTGAGAAAGCGCCTGGTGCCGGTGGGGACCCTGTGGGCAGCGTGTCCCTGGGAGAGAGACCACGGTACCCGGAAGGGAGGCAGGGGCTGTATTTCCGATGCTGTTGCTTTTATTGCATGTAAAGGACGCACCGGCTTTCCCAGAGCCGGAGGGATTGTTTTAATTTCAGGTGTCCATGATCAGCTGCCATGAATAAAGATCAAATGCTCCATTGTTTTTCAGGGATGTTATTAATGCTTCCCCATCACACTTCGCCAGCCCTTTGTGTGATGTTAAACTGATGACAAACTTCCCTATCAATTCCTGAAAAGGTTTTCTGGGGGACTGACTGGTCCTCAGACCCACACAGTGGATACAACAAGCTGTTGAAATGGCTCTAGCCCCTTTACCAGAGAGGTGGTGTTTTTCAAACTGCAGTTTGCAATCTATTAATTGGTTGAAAAATCAGTTGAGTGGGTGTGACCAGTATCTTTTTTAAAAAATGAAATAAAATAAAAATAGGAAATAGCAAAACGCTTCATGCTTACTAGGTGTGAGTGTAGGATCAGTGTAGTTTTGTGAACTTTGGGTTTTTGTTCTGCATGGGTATACACAACTAAGCTGGGCTGTCTTGAGGTAAAACATATTTCTTGCTGTGGGTTCTGGAGCAGACGTTTGAAAAGCCACCATGCTAATGGAGTCACGACTCGAGTGTCTTGTTTAAACATTATTTTCCTCGTTACCTGCTGACATCTGTTTTGTATGTCCTGCCAGTTGGAACTTCCACTTGCTCTGGGTGAAATACTCAAAATTAGTAGAGTTTGAGTTAATGAGGTTTGTTATATTAAGCAAAATAAACAACGGTGCAGTTGAACTAGCATGCATCTTCCTGAAGATTCCTGAGTGACTGAAGATTCTCCACAAGTGACTTCTCCATGTCACTGCCAGAGGCCTCGGTCCACTTGGCCAAAGTGGTTTCCTCGTGAGTAAGTGAGGCAAAGCAAGAGTGAATGGACAGATGGGTGAATGAGTCATCGGTGCCTGCCCAGGCTCAACCATTCCCGTCCACTCCACGTACTTCATCTCACTTCATCAGTGAGTCCCCAGGTAGGACTCTGGCCTGAGGATGGACGCAGGGCTGGGGCCCACTCCAGGTCTCCACACAGGAAAGGTTTATGGTGTGGTCAGCTGTCTAGAGGAGCGTCCGAGGGACTTGTCCTGAATCCTCACTGCTGGAACAAGCATGAGTCCTTTATTTAACATGTGGATTTGGGGTAGGCCTGGGGCTGTTGGAGACTGGGGCATCTTTGGCCCCCCCCTTTGGCCTCACCACTGAGTGTGGACTCAGAAGAAACCGAGCCCTCCCCTCCCCCCTACCAGGCTCATAAGGAATCCACTCTAGAACCGTGTGGATTTCAGGTTCCAGGGAGCTGCCATGATGACCAGTTCTGACTTTGCTCTTTCTTCCCAGGTTGTGTCTGGGGCGGCCCAGTTTACTTACTCACTTGAGTCTTGTGATTCACTTGAAATCTGTGATTACAAAGTCAACAAAACCTAGAGTTCCCAAACTGAGGGGGTGTTTTAAGGCCAGAAGCATAGCTGGTGTGGAGGAATGTGTCCGGCCTGTCCTTCCACAATGGGGATTGGGATTTCTGGAGGCTGGAAGGATCTACTTAGTCCTATAACTGTCATATCTCCCCTGTTCTGGGAAACGGGGATAAAAAGAGCAGCAGATTCATGAATTTAGGTTCCTCTTACACCTCTAGCTAACCAGTTGTGTGTTCTAAGATGCTAATTTCCATGAGTGATGATTTGCAACGTAGGTGATTTCCCTCTATTTTTCAGCGTGGACCCAAATAAGCTCATTTCACAGGGGGAATCTAACTGTACTCTGTGTGCACAGTCTAGGGGCTTCTTTAAGTAAAAATTCGTTTCTTTGTAATTTGCAGGCTTCCTAAATAACCCTGCTTTATCAGTGTAACGAGAGTCTGCAGTGCGCCAGCTGGACTGTCCTTCTGAAGGGGGCGAGGAGAGGCAGAGCTGGCTTAAGGAGTTCTGAGGACATGACTGAAGGGACAGGACGGGCGTGGGTCCCCGGGCTCTCTCCTGACCCTGGGGCCCGTCCCTGGGGCCCGTCCCGGCACCTCCCAGGTGGTGTTCTAGGGGATAATAATAGGCACCGCCGGCTTAAGTCAGTGGGTTCACATGAGACCAGAGGCCCCGGTGGAAGTGAGGCCTGCGGGGGCGGGGGGCGCCTGGGCACCGAAGCCGGGGTGGCTGCCCCGCTGGCTCTGCGACAGGAAACGGCCTTTCCTCCCTTGCTGTTTCTTTTTGAGTGTGAGGCAAACTACAAAATTCCCCCACAGATGGTTAAGGACCAAAATCGGACACTCTCACTCGCCTGGGGGGATTTTACTCAAGGGACCACTTGACTCTGCAACTCCGAATGCAGAAACGGGGCCTCAGAACTCAGGCTCCCCGGAAAGGCCCCTCGGACCCGGGGCCTCGCTCTGACCCTGCGCTCTCGGGAAGTAATTTGAATAGGCAGGGGTCTGTGTGAAGTTGCTAGTTATGTGACGGGACTCAGGCAGACCTGACATCTGTTGATTCCCCAAAGAAAATAAAAATTAGGAAAGGATTAAGGAAGACCCCCCAGTTTGTCCAGAGCCTTGATTCCACTTTTCCCCACCATTTTTAAGGATAAAAGAGATTGATTTTGCCCCAGGATCAGTAAAAACTAACATCCATCTATGTATCTCTATAGCAATTCCTTCATCCATTCAGACATTACTGCATTCACTGGACAGTTGGGGTTTGCCCAAGCCCGGTCCACCTGTAAACCCCCAAAAGCTGCCCAGCCCTGGGCCCAGCGGCACTGCAGCTGCCCATTAAGGTGAGCCCCACTAAGGTGGCAGCTACCTGCCTTGGAAGGCATCTCCCCCTCTGCCTGAGCTTTGACCCCCTGGGATGGACTTGGACATAGGGCAGCCATGAACTCGCTGAATCTGTCTTCAGAATTGTGTATCCTGAGGCTTTTGCCCCTGGTCAAGGACCCAGCTGTCACCATATTGTCAAAAGACCTGAAACCCCAATAATGCAGTAGCATCTCTGACATTTGCCCAGAAAAACAAGACATTCTAAACGTACAACCCCTGATATCTTTTGTAATCAGGCAAAATCCAGTAACATCGTTTAGCTACACACACAGAAGTTAGTTAGCATCCTTTCAAAAGCGCTGGAATTTTTTCCAAGCCATTCCCTGCCACTCACAACCCCTCATCATACCTTCTTATTGAATGCCTTGCCCTCACCATCTCCACCTCCCTCCCTCGTCCTCTCCCCAACTCTGTCTCCCCCCCCCTCCCATGCCCACCTCTCTCCCCCGACCCTTCCTCCTTCACCACTTTCCACCTCCTGGGTGGTGAACGGTGTCACTCAGCCCCAGACCAAGAGAAGGCAGCCTCCGTGGACTGGGAACAGATGCCAACACCTCTAGATTGCATCGTAACCCTGAAAGCCGCAACCCCAGGATCCACGTCTTTCCTGGCCCTGCCGGCTCTCCTAGTCCTTGAAGACTCTAGGTCCTCCTGTCTTGCAGAGCTGCCCTCCCAGGGCTGCAGATCTATCTAACAGGCTGGAGGCCGCCCCGCAGGCGCAGAGCAAGTCCAAACAAATTTCAGTTCCTCTGGAAATGGCTGCTTCCAGAGTTCCCGACAGAGAAGATCTTTAACCAGCCCTTATCACCGTCCCTTCTGCTGGGCAACCACAGAGGCACCTACTGTTCTGGAAGTTCCTCCTGCATCGTCTAGTGGAAAGGAGGTCAGAGGGGCGGAAGGGCTTGCCGGAGACTAGGAGCATCCGTCTGACCAGAGGGCCCTGGAGGGGTCGACTCTGTGCGACCCCATTGACGTGTAGGAACTGGCACCAACATTCATTGACACTGCCGTGAGCCAGGTGCTTTGAGAGGCCTGGGGGCAGAAAGACAAATGAGACAAAAAAGCCACACACGCGGACTTCCAGATGGTCCACTGGTTACAACTATGGATTAATATTTCCAAGGCAGGGAGCATGGGTTTGATCCCTGTTTGTGGAACTAAGATCCCACATACCGCATGGTATGGAACGACAGATGGTGCTAGAAAACCTGAATATCTCTTTGCAAAAACAAGCAAAAAAACCAAAATAGCAACAACCTCCCCCTCCACACACACACACAAGTTTGGACACAACACCCCAAGTCCTGGGGAAGCCCCTCCTTATCTGTGTTCTCTACTAAGATCAGTGCATCAAAAATTAGATCAAAATGTAGGGGCTTAGCAACATGGTCAACCGACTATGTGTGTGTCAAATGTTAGTTGCTTCAGTCGTGTCCAATTTTTGTGACCTATGGACTGTAGCCCACCAGGCTCCTCTGTCCACAGATTCTCTAGGCAAGAATATTGGAGTGGGTAGCCCATTCTCTTCACCAGGGGATCTTCCTAACCCAGGGGTCGACCCTGAGTCTCCTGCATTGCAGACAGATTCCTTACCGTCTGAACCATCATAGTCCAATGCAAAACAAAGAGCTTAATTTTTAAAAATAGGAGCTTAGACCACAAGATCATCTTATTATCTCTCAAGGTTTCTGTGGGTCAGTAATCCAGGAAAGGTTTAGCTGGGTAGGGTCTCTCTCAGGCACAGTCAGATAATAGCATAGATGAACAGGGTGGGGCTGGCGGGTTGGGCTTCCCCAGAACACGGCAGCCTGGGGGCAGCTGGGCGGGAGGAGAGCTTCAGTCAAGAGCAGTCAACAGGCAGGACCTGCGTGGCCCCTGATAACCTTCCACTGGAAGTCACACACTGTCACTTTTGCTGTTCCCTGTGATTCCAGGCAAGTCACCAGCCCTCCCAGTTTCAGGGGAGGGGACACAGACTCCACCTCTCAACAGGAAGAGCATCCAGGTCACACCGTGGAGACACATGTGTGACAGGAAGTATCGCTGGACCAGCCTGGAAATGCCTTCGCCACAGCAGGGTTCCCTGGAAGCAGCACTGGAGAGGGATTTGGGGGCGTGTGGCCTGTTCCTGTTCAGTTGCTCAGTAGTGTCCAACTCTTTGCAACCCCATGGACTGCAGCATGCCAAGCTTCCCTTCCTTCACCATCTCCCAGAGTTTGCTCAAACTCATGTCCATTGAATCAGATGTCATCCAACCATCTCATCCTCTGTCTCTCCTTTCTTCTGCCCTCAATCTTTCCCAGCATCAGGGTTTTTCCGAAGTGAAAGTATTAGAGCTTCAGCTTCTGCATCAGTCCTTCCAATGAATATTCAGGGTTGATCTACTTTAGGATTGACAGGTTTGATCTCCATGCTGTTCAAGGGACTCTCAAGTGTCTTCTCCAACACCACAGTTCAAAAGTATTTATTCTTTGGTGCTCAGCCTTCTTTATGGTCCAACTCCCACACCATACATGACTACTGGAAAAACCATAGCTTTGACTAGATGGACCTTTGCTGGCAAAGTGATGTCTTTGCTTTTTAATACACTGTCCAGGTTTGTCATAGGTTTTCTTCCAAGGAAAAAGCGTCTTTCAATTTCATGGCTACAGTCACCATCCACAGTGATTTTGGAGTTCGAGAAAATGAAATCTGTCCCTGCTTCCAGTTTTTCCCTATCCATTTGCCACGAAGTGATGGGACCAAATGGACCATGATCTTAGTTTTTTGAATGTTGAGTTTTAAGCCAGCTTTTTCATTCTACTCTTTCACCTTCATCAAGAGGCTCTTTAGCTCCTCTTCACTTTCTGCCATTAGAGTAATACCATCTGCATATCTGAGGTTGTTGATATTTCTCCCAGAAATCTTGATTCCAGCTTGTAATTCATCCAGTCTGGCATTTCGCATGATGTACTCTATATAGAAGTTAAATAAGTAGGGTGACAATATACAGCCTTGTGGTATTCTTTTCCCAATTTTGAACCAGCGTCTGCTTTCAATAAAAACCTGAGAGGAAGGGAGGGAAGGAAGGAGAGAGTGGGAGGGAAGGGGAAAGAGCCCAGCACGGGTGTGGGTCAGGTGAAGTCTGACCCCAGACTGGTGCCCCGTGGGCTTGGGAGCACAAATCACACCACAGCTATCTGCTCCCTGCAGAAAGGGGGCCAGCCTTTTGTACCCTCACCCAGGCACAGAGGAGGGATATAAAGTGGAGGTGTGGCTCTCATGAGCTGAAGCCTCTCTCTGGAGGAGAAGGCAGCTGGATTCCTGGCCAGCGCTCACAGCAGCTGGGCAATCGACATGTCGGCCCTGTGAAGCTGGCCTGGGGGCTCTGTGGTAGTTTGCAGAATGACTACAAGTTCCGCTTATCCCTGCATTCATGCCCTTCTCTTTCGATCAAGAGGAGTCTGTTCCCTACTCCTTAAGTCTGGGTTTGGCCACGGGACTAGCTTTGGCCAATGAGACATTAGTAAATCTGATGCATGCAGGGGTTGAAAAGTGCTTGTGTAGGGACCTTCCTGGTGGTCTAGAGGTTAAGACTCTGCATTTCCAATGCAATGGGAGTGGGTTCAATTCCTGACCCCGGGAACCAAGATCCCACATGCCAAGAAAATATTTTTTAAAAAAATTAGAATATACTGTCTCCTTTTTAAAAAAGTGCTTGTGTATGTATTGGTTTATGCTCTCCTGTGGCACTTGGAACCTTGAGACTATGGGAACAAATCCAAGCCAACTCCCAAGGAACCTCATAGAAGGGAACCAAGGCATTCTAACCAATAGCTTTCATCGCCTTCAGCTGCCAGAAGTGTGTGTCAGGCCATCCTGAGTCATGCAGCCTCAGCTGGGCCACATGAGGCAGCCCAGGAAAGACCAGCAGAATCGCTCAGCTGAGCCCAGCCCAAATTGCCAACTCACAGAATCAAAGTGTTATAACTGCTCGTTATTTGAAGAGATTAAGTTTCTCAATTGTTTCCCACACATCAAAGCTGATGAATATAGGCATCAGTGGTGTCCACTACAGAAATCTAGCTTCTCTAAAGGCTTGCTAACCCCCTATAATTGCAGGGAGGGAGAAAAAGAGGGACTTTCTCCTGGGTCTGGTCCTGGACCTCTAACTCTGGCACACTACTCACACTGACCTGCAGAGTGAGTCAAAGACCAAGGCTATTCCCTACATAGCCAGAGGCCACCACCCCATAAATGAAACCTGTGGCCAAGTTGGAGGTGTGGGGGCACTAAGGATCCTGGAGGTGTGTAGGAACAAGCCCTCAAGGAATTCCCAGAGTAATGCTCTCCAAACCCATACTTTCTGCCCTTAGGTCTCTGACTTCTGGGGCCCCAAATTTGGGATCCAGGTAAAAGTCAGGGTCACTGGGTCATCTTCCCAGTTGCCACAGCTTCAAATTAGATCCAGGGAGCTTTGTCAGCAGGTTTGGGAAATGCCAAGCTGTCCCTTGCAAAATATTTTTTGGGTTTCTTGGATAAGGATTTCAATATTAAACGTTAAGATTTTGCATGATTAAATTCTCACTGGGCACAAGGAAAGAGCTGTAACTACATTTCAATGTAGCATTTGAAGGGATTTAGTGATTTTCCATTAATTTTTTTTAAATGTCAAGGGTATATATCTTTCTTCGAGGTCTCAGCCTATGGCAAATTTCAGATTTAAAAAGACCCCGCGATGGACTTACAAGACTTAGAAGGGGAGGCGAAAATCTACAATTCAAAAATTATGAAGCCGCTAAGTTTTCAGTTAATTCAAAAATCATCTCAGTGGAAAATTTTGTAAGCTTTCCATGCATAATCAAAGAGATCTGGTTTGGAATTGCAACAAAAATGAACCATTGTAAGAGCTTGCTTTCTGACTCAAATGATCAACCTCAGATCAAAGGCGCTGGTAAATGATCAGATCTCATTACTGAGAACCCAAACGAAGGACCCCGGTGATGCTATCACAAGGAGACAGGTCAAGCCCTCTTCCTCCCCTTCCCAGCCTCTCTCCCTCCCAGAGCCCTGCCGCGCCACCAAGAACATACGCAGAAGGTGCAGGCTTCAATTTTATGGAGCAATGAGATTTGTAGTAAATATTTATCAGCTCCTTAGTAAATACAATTAGAATTCTGGCAGCGCTTGGCACGGCTATTTTATTAGAGTTAGCTAAGGTTTACTTGCAAGTCTAAATGGATACCACAGAGCAAAGCAGTGAAGACATGAACGTGCCAATGAGAAATTGGTGCTGATCACAGCAGGAGGGCAGGGTCTTCCTGTCTCTGGGAGCAAAGGGCCTGGTCAGGGAGCCCATGCCAGGGCAGAAGTCCACCTCTGCGGCCTTCTATACCCTCTGCGGGTGGGCACCTTCATCTCTCCCTAGCACAGTGTCGGGGGAGAAGTGGGCCTGCAGGTTCCCTCTCAGGGCAGGGCTGGAAGCATTTGCTCCAGAGCACAGGTGGCTGAGATCTGCCCAAGGTTCCAGAGCCCCCAGAGAGCACAGCCCAAACCACAACCTCCTAACTCCCACTCCAGTGCTCAGAACACTCGAGCCCACCCGCTAACCCTTAAATAACCATGTGCTTCCACCTCAGAAAAAGGACTCTCACCCATGACACCACTCCTGGGTATCTACTCTAGAGGAATAAAAACTTCTGTTCTCAGCAGCATTCGTCACAGTAGCCAAAAGCCAGAGACAAGCCCATGCCCGGCAGCTGATGCTGGTAAATGCAACGTGCTGTGTCCCTGCCACAGGCTACGGGTAAAAGGAACAAAACATTGTCACCTGCTCTACAGGCACGACCTTGACATCACCACGTTAAGTGGAAGACTGCCAGACACAAAGGCCTATGTGCTGTAGGAGTCCCGTATATAAATGGGCCTGAGTGGTTTCTTCTGGGGGTAATGAACTTGTTCTAAAATTGAGTGTGGTGATGGTTGCACAACCTTGCAAATATACCAACAACCACTGAACTGTACACTTCCAAAGAGTGAATTGTATGGTATGCAAATTACATTCAATTTTTTAGAAAGGACTTTTTCTGGACGGGCATGGGTGACACTGTGAGCTCTGAGTCCAACCCCGGCTCCCCTATTGACCAGCTGTGGAGCTTTGGGTGATTTCTCTAGGCCTCTGCCCTCCCGTCTCCCCAGCTCTGGAGCTGTCGAGGTGATCAAGTGAGCCACCTGGGGAGCTGGGCTTGGGACCAGCAGGGCATTTAAACAAGGTGGCCTCGGGAAACACTCAATGGAGGCTCTTCCAGTTTCTAGAAGTTTCTAGAAAGAATTTTCTCCTCCCTCAGGGACCTCAGACTGACCTCAACCCTGGCAGAGCACAGCGCCATCTGAGAGTTTTGTCACAACAAGGTCCAAGTGGCTTTGATGACAGCCTTCAGCAGAACAAGCCCAGGGATCTGTATCCCAGACCCCACAGGCCCACCTCCCTGACAGAGCCCACCTTTGCACTATAGTCCAAGCCCTGCCCTGGGTGCTTCAGAAGTAACTGCTGATTGGCTAAGCCCATGATTCTCCTAGCCAATGATTGGTGTAGCACAAGAGCACATGACCCAATCTAGCCAATGAGATGGGGGAGGCTGGCTTCTGAGGGATACTGAGAAAGGTTTCTTGGCTGATAAGCAACAGAGAGCAGAGATGACTTGTTTCCTTCTGTTGGTTGGGGCTGCAGGTGACACAGAGTCATGTCAGCCACTTTGCAGCCACCTGAGTATGTCAGGGCAAGAGGTGGAGAATGGCCCTTCAAGATGCCATCGTGGGGGACTTCCCTGTGTAGTCCAGTGGTTAAGAATTCCGCCTTCCGCTGCAGGGGACCTGAATTCGATCCCTGGTCAGGGAGATAAGATGCCCCATGCAGGGTGTGGGTGTGGTGGGGGGCAAATAAGACCTCGAGCCACTACTACTGAACCTGCATACCACAGTAGAGAGAAGCCTGCACGCTGCAACGAGAGACCCTGTGTGCTGCAGCCAAGTCCCAACACAGCAATAAGTAAATATTTTTTAAAATAAAGTGAAAAGTGAACTAAGTCCCAACACAGCAATAAATAAATAAATACAATTTTTTTAAAGAAAATAAAAATAAAGTGAAAGGTAAAGTCACTCAGTTGTGTCCCACTCTTTGTAACACATGGACTATATAGTCCATGGAATTTTCCAGGCCAGAATACTGGAGTGAGTAGCCTTTCCCTGCTCCAGGGGATCTTCCCAACCCAGGGATCAAACCCAGGACTCCTGCATTTGAGGCAAAGTCTTTACCAACTGAGCTATCAGGGAAGCCCTGATAAAAATAAAATGATATATTAAAAATAAAAAGATGCCACTGTGGGGTGAATTGGTCAGCACAGAGCTGCTCTTCCTGGGAAAGGACACGTGACTCTCCTTGTTGTTGAATCCAGCTGGATCTGTGGCTGAAGTGTCCCAGCAGACAGTGTGTGAGGCGCAGAGGACCCCAGCCTGTAATGACGAGGGGTGATTTCGCTGGTCCAGGGCATCTCTGTCACCAGAGGGACCCCCAGTAGGCATATGTTCCCAATAGATTTCTAACTAAGTCACCAGGTTGTTCTCTCCTGGAGTCACGTGTTTTCTCTCCAGGGTGTGGCTGCAGAGAGTTTATTTCTTCTATGATGGATAGGCGTGCTGGGCTCTAGGACTAGTTGCTAGAAAAGAAAAATGACGCCTTGCTTATGTACGAACTTCACCATTCACTTGAAGTTTTCTCTGTGTGTCTGATCCTTGACCCTGAAACAGAGAAGATATTAAGCCCGCTGATGCTGTGACCTAGGACTCTTCTCAGAGGTACCCCGAGAGGCTGGAGCCGGCATCACATGCTTCTTGTGGCTCAGGGAGGAGCTGCCAGGAGAAAGCTCCCATAAGGCCTTGGAGAGATGCTTGCTCCAGCCTGCAGCTTGGGGTCCCCTTTAGGAGACTGTGGTCTTGCAGACCCCGGTCTGTTCTGGAGGTCAGGAGGCTGGGGCCAGCTCCACCTCTACCTCAGTTTCTCCTGTTGACCAAGAGGCCTGGAGGATTTCCATCCCCCTCCTATCACAGGTGTGCTATGATTTCACCATGATGGTGGCAGGTGGCAGGAGGAACAAAGGGCCACTCTCAGAGAAGAGCCCATTCATTCATTCATTCTGTGACATGAGCTGGACTCCTTAGGCTCCACAAAGGCAGCAACGGTTCAACTGCTTCTCCAGACCAGCTGGGGCCATCCAGACTCAGAAAGAGGGGAGGGGTCTTCAGGTAGTGAACACAAGATGGGCTGGGGCAGAGAGACACCAAAGTGTCGTGCACTCTGGACACAGAGGAGTGGCAGGGACACCCCTGGGGTGTCACCAGCTGTGCTGGGAAGGTTCAGAGCGGCTCTGAATCGTACCTGTGGGCTCCGGGCACAGGTCGATGAAAGAAGAAGGGCAGGATGCTCGAATCTCTGGGCAGAGTGTCGACTGAGGCGGCCACGGGGCAGGCTGCCGTGACCAAGCAGGCCTGGGGTCTGCTGAGGGTCTGCCACGAGCAGGTGGGAGGGCGGGGCTGATGTGAGGTGGGCTGAGGCTCTGTCAGCAACAGGACCTGGTGACCACCTGGCCATCGAGGGAGAAGTCAGGTGGACGCTGAGGCTTCGAGGGCTCTGGCCTGGGCGCCTGGGGCAGGGGTGCAGGAAGAGTGGGTCTGGGGAGGGCAGGCGGCACCACCTTGCTCGTGGGCAGTTTGAGGCTCCCGTCCCATGTCCTTGTCCTGGGGAGACCCGAGGGAGCTGTGGGGCAGCAGGGGTGCTGGCGATCAGGGCTGGGGGCCGCGGACATGAAGACAGGGGCCTGAGAAGCCACTCGGGGACACCCCGGAGCCAAACATGCCTTTTCATTTATTTTGATAGGTGGCGGAAATGCACCCACAGGGCCCCAGCCGGGCGGTCCTTCTCGGCAGGGAGCCTGGTGGACCAAGGCCTGGGGAGCCCTGGGCTCGCTTGGTTCCCGTGAGCTTGAACACCTCAGAGGACGAGGGGAGAGTCCGGAGAGCGGGAAGGAGGCTTCGGTGATAGGCATCGCCCGTGGATGCTCATCGTTTAATTTAGGGTGGTAAAATCACTCAGACTGAATTTCTCCCTGAGGTGCTGGAACTCCCCACTTTTAGAACGGGGTTAGCTCCAGCGAGAGCGAAGCGAAGCCAGCTCGCTGGGAGACCGTCCAGGTCTCCTCCAGGCTGGCTGGCTCCACCCCGGCCTCTGTCTCCCCGTGACCCATCTCGATCGTCAGACCTGCTCCCTCCCGCGATGTCGCCCACGGAGCAGCCCTCACCCTTGAACCTGAGGCCCCAGGTGAGACAATGAGCCTCAAGCCCCTGCTCCCCGCTCGCTCCTGCCTCCAAAACGAGCTTCCTCTCCAAGCTTCCAGCAGAGATTTATAAAGATTTAATAGCCGAGGGCTGTAATGAGAGCTTAGATTATTAAGATCTCATTTCTCTTTGAAAATATCTCATGAAGTATTCTCTTAAATAATTAAAACTAAATGCCACCTATCAAAATAAATGAAAAGGCATGTTTGGCTCCGGGGTGTCCCCGAGTGGCTTCTCAGGCCACCGGCTCTCGTCCGTGTACTCTGTCCCCAGAGGAACTGGCTTAGAGTCCGGCCGTTCTAAATCCATTCTCTCCTTCTCTCAGGCCTGGGTTGTCCACAAGGACACTGGCCAAGTTACTGACCTTCCTAATAAGCCGCCGTCCTGAAGATAGTCAGGCCCAAAAAAATCATGCCGACATCAGATGTTGATGCCAATTGGCCAATCCTAAAATAAGGATTTATATATATATTCTGAGAATGCAGTTTAGGAGGCGGAATTCAACCTCCCTGGATGCCAGCAAACTCATCACCTCCAAAAGCCAAGAGCTTGGACCACTCAGGCTCTCGTGCCCAAGGCCAGCGATGCCCCACAGAGCCCTGATCTGGAAAACCAAGGGCTGCTGCTTTGTGCAGTCTGCCGGCTGGGCCCTCCCAGCACCCCCACGGCCCCACAGCTCAGTCCTCCCGAAACTGCCGCAGACACATTACTCCGCTCCTGAACTCACAGAGTGAGTCTGGACACCAGAGCGGCTAATTACAGAGCGCCGGGGGCTGTGTCTGCCTCTGGGGAGTGGACATGTAAAAGCAAATAAGACACAGTCTTCCCTGGTGGCTCCAACGTAAAGAATCCACCTGCCAATGCAGGAGCCGCAGGAGACTCGGGTTCAATCTCTGGGTCGGGAAGATCCCCTGGGGGAGGGCACGGCAACCTACTCCAGTATTCTTGCCTGGAGAATCCCATGGAGAGAGGAGCCCGGCAGGCTACAGTTCATGGGGTTGCAGACAGCCGGACACGACTGAAGTGACTTAGCACACGTGCATTACCCTGAAAGGGCTTTGCTTTAGCGGGGAAGGAGCCAACATGCACACAGTGTGGTCAGTACAGGTGGGGGACCCAGGACTCAGGGCCTGGGGTCATCGAGTGGGGCTCCCCAGTAGAGGGGAGGCCTGAGCACAGTGAACCAGCTCAGGGGTCCAGGCAGGGGACCCGGCAGAAGCAGGAGCTGGAGGGGGCACAGGCGGGGGAGGCCTGAGTGAGCCCCAGCAAGGAGGGGCCTGGGCAGATGTACGCTGATGGGCATCCTGGAGAGTCCTTGGGGGCTGGACCAGGAGATCAGGGCAGATGGAATGGGGGAGCAGGTTCAGGGCAGCACAGGACCACAAGCAGAAGGCTCGGTTTAGGGAGGTGTCGGAGGCAGACGGGCTGGGGGCTGGCGAGCCAGGTGATGTTCTGGATGGCGGCTTGGACGGCTGGATCGATGGGAGTGCCACCCGCTGAAATGGGGGCCTGAGAGAAGTCACGGATCGTGCGAGAAGGGCTGGGCGGGGCCCAGTGCTGGGAAACAGCAGAAAAGCGAGTTTCCAGGACTGCGTGGTTAGTCATCCAGTGGTGCCCCTCCCAGGACCCTCGGGGGTTAGGCTCCGTGCAGGCGGGGCCACGTGGGCCATTAGCACCCCGGTCCTTGCAGCACAGACCGGAGACCTCCGCCGGATAACCTCCCCGCCCCGAGCGGAGGCAGAATCACCTGTCAGGCAGAGTGAGGCCCTCCAGGAGTGCCCAGGGGCCCGGAGGCTTTTCGGAGGTGAAGCCTGGCTGAGCCTGGAGTGGGGAGATCCCTGGAGGAGGGGGAGGGCCTGTGGGGAGAAACCCAGAGGTTATCCGTGGGCAATGCTCACAGGAGCCAAGCTGCCCTGTTAAATGAGCACTTGAGCCAGACGCTTCCCAGCAAGAGCAGGACGAGGATGGCAGGAACCTTTCCGGGGTGGCCCTGTGTGAACCACACAAGGTCAGAGGTCTGAGCAGGTACCTTTCTCAGTGCAGACATCTGAGACCGGTACACGGCAAAGGGATGTGCTCTTACTGATCCGTGTGGTCTGATGGCTTTCCTTTGGGTGCTCTGAAGGGCCGGGGGAAGGGGTGTCCCCTTCCAAATCGTGCTTGGAGGTCATGAGGGACAGCCCGGCCACACGTGCACTTGCCAAAGGGGAGGGTCCAGAAGACCTTGAACAAAACCACTGCTCTGGAGCGAGTGTGCGGACCGGAGCCCACCGGGCAGGCGGCCCTGGGAAGGGAGGAGGTGCGGCCAGGCTGGAGGAGCCAGGACTGCGTGGGGCTCGGCAGGACGGAGGTCTGCGCAGAGGCAGAGAGGGGGCCCTGGGCCTGGGCCCTGCATGGTAGGGGGGACAGGGAGGGCACGGTTCTGCCGAGAGTGAGGGGATCAAGGCGCAAGAACATCTGGCTGCCGACTCCAGAGGGTCCCCAGGTGGCTTTGACCTCCAGCCCTCAGGTGACCCAGGAAGCAGGCCAGGTGCAGCTTAGGACCCATGAATCTCTCAGGTTATGAGGACGCTCCAGTGACAGAGCATGCAGGCCAGCTTTTCTGTGAAATAATCTAGGGGTGTTTATTGTAAGAGTAGGGGCATGCTTACTCCTTGGAAGAAAAGTTATGACCAACCTAGACAGCATATTCAAAAGCAGAGACATTACTTTGCCAACAAAGGTCCATCTAGTCAAAGCTATGGTTTTTCCAGTAGTTACGTACGGATATGAGAGTTGGACTATAAGGGAAGCTGAGTGCCAAAGAATTGATGCTTTTGAACAGTGGTGTTGGAGAAGACTCCTGAGAGTCCCTTGGACTGCAAGGAGATCCAACCAGTCCATCCTAAAGGAAATCAGTACTGAATAGTCATTGGAAGGACTGATGCTGAAGCTGAAACTTCAATATTTTGCCCACCTGATGTGAAGAACTGACTCATTTGAAAAAACCTTGATGCTGGGAAAGATTGAAGGCAGGAGGAGAAGGGGACGACAGAGGATGAGGCGGTTGGATGGCATCACCGACTCAATGGACATGAGTTTGGGTAGACTCCGGGAGCTGGTGATGGACGGGGAGGCCTGGCAGTCGCAGAGTCATATATGACTTAGCGGCTGAATTGGACTGAACTGAGGGGCATGCCTCATTGATTGCATTTTGCAGATGCTGCGTTTTTACAAATGGGAGGTTTGCGGCCACTCTGCCTAGGGCAGGCCTGTCAGCACCATTCTGCCAACAGCATTTGCTCACCTTGCGTGTCTGTGTCACAGTTTCACTAATTCCTGAAATAGTTCAGGCTTCTCATTATCATCTGGTCGGTGGCTCTGCCCAGTGGTCTTCAGTGTGACTCCCTGTAGGCTCAGACAATGTTGTAGAACTTTTTAGCAGTCAAGTGTGTTTTAACTGGGGCATGTGCTTCTTTTGAACACAATGCTATTTATTGCTCCATGTTAACAGACTACACCTTAGTGTGCACTTGACTTCTGCGTGCGCCGGGAACCGGGGAGTCATGTGAGTCCCTTCGTGATGGCATTTGCATTACGGTTGTGGTCCGGGACGGAACCCACAGTATCTCAGACCTCTCTGGACGCTTTTTGTCTGTGGGTCTCAGGAAAGTTATTTTCATCTTGCGCTGGGAGAAAAACCATGATGCTCAATTTTCCTCACTTGTCCCTGGGTTAAAAGAAGCCTCCTGGGCCTTCCCTGGTGGCCCAGTGGCTGAGACTCCGTGCTCTCAGTGCAGGCGGCCTCGGTCCTGTCCCTGGCCAGGGAACTAGACCCCACATGCTGCAGCTAGGACCTGGAGCAGCCACATAAACATTTAAAAAAAGAACTGTCCCCATACCCTAGGTGTGCACCAGTTGCTCACCTTGGCCCCCCACTCCGTCGATCCCTTGGGGCACCCCAACTCCCCTCCCCCCTCAGCCGGTACCCCACCCTCCATCCCTGTCCCCAGTCTCTGGAGAAGGAAGGTGTGGCCCTCAGTGGTGACCTCAGCCTTGGCCCAGCTGGCTCTTCCCGATTCGAACCCTCGTGGGGAAGGAGGAGGGTGGTGAGCGACCAGGAGGGGACATGGGAGCCCCTGAGCGTGGCTCCCAGAGAAGCTGTAACGTGCATCTGGAAAGGAAGCGCCTTTGCCCCGTGGACACCATTAATAATAATAATAAAATAATAAAAAGCTGCCCCTCCACTGCTGCTGGGCCCAGCTCTCTGAGCACACCTCAGAATCACCTCACTTGATCCTCACTGCTGCCCCACAGGAGCTTGCATCATCTCTGTTTTAAAGAGGAGAACGATGAGGCCCAGACAGGGGAAGTAACCCACCCAGGGTCACACAGCACCTGACCCTGGAGCGGAGATCTGAGTGCAGCTGCAGAAGCCTGGGCCTCCCGCCTTCCACATCACCAGCGGCCGGAGCAGTGAGCCGAGCTCAAGGGCAAGCTCACGACTCAGCAAGCACACACAGCATCAAAGCAGACGCTTTGCGATGGGCTTGGTCTGTCTTCCCGGCCCCTAACAACCCCGCAACAGGCTGCTGGGGTCTCAGTGACTGCAGGTCAGAGCCCTCTATGAGTCCTGGCCTCCCAGCCCCCCAACTCCTCCCCAAATCTGGGCGCTGGTGCAGCGGCACTGGGACGTCTGTCCTCTTCTGAGCGGGTCACCCCGTGACCTCTTCCTTGTTCCTGCTCATGGGAGACCAGGTTCCGGGGAGTCTCTGAGTCCTAGGCAGGCAGTTCCCCGCAGAGCCTGTTCTATGAGGTCCTGGTGCTGAAAAGCAAAGGGCTTTGCTGATCTTTAGCCCTCCGGGTGTTTGTAAAGCAGACCTCCTTGTCGGCATCACAGCGTTCTTTTCCAGGGCCAGGCCCCAGGGCCCAGATCTGACGTCTTCTCTGGATGTCCCTGTCCTGAACCCCAATTTCTTCACAGCCCCGGTGGACAGGGCCGGGCAAGGCCAGGTCCTACGTCAGGCCCGCCCCAGCTAGTCACAGATTTCTGGCCCCAGGGGTCACAGGTTTCTCGGAAGCCAGGACAACCACCCTGCCCCTCCCAGTAGAAAGTGTTAACCCCTCAAGAGGTGACCCTCAACCAACTGGACCGGGAGGCACTGGATAAACACCAGCCCCCGGCCTTCTGACCAGCCATCCCGAGGTGTGTGATACACGCTCTCTGGACGTCCACAGCAGCCTGAGCCCTGGGACCCCCCGGGACAACAGGGCCTTCTCTCTGCCTGCGGGTTCCCCCCGCCTCCCGGGATCCCCTAGACGGAACTGCTTGCTCCCAAGCTCTTTTTCAACTTCTGCTTCCCAGGCACTCACTGCGCACTGGGACCTCTCTGAGCCCCAGCCTCCTCACCCACAAGGGGGTAAAAAGACCGCACGGCCACCTCGGGAGGCCAGACAACTGACCCCGGTGTGGCCTGGGCTGTGACCACATGGCACCGGGCCCTGCAATCTCCAGGGCAAGGCGCAGAAGCTGAGAAACGTCCTAACGCGGAGTCTCGCTCCTGGTACTTGTGGATGCCTGCTGTATTCTTATTTGTTGATTGTTGGTGTAATTTTTGTTGATTTGCTGATTATCATTTGTTGATTCCGGGTCTACACAGCCACAAATATTCACGTATCTCCAACCACGTTCCCTGCTGTTTGCCAGCTCCTTCAAGCAAACCCCAGAACATCCTAACTACACGCTCGCCCCCCGGATCGTGGACAGGGAGAGGGCCCTTCCCCCGCTCGCTCTGGGAGAACACACGCCGATTAGTGGGAAAAGTGTCGCCAGCGGGTAAGCAGCTCACAGAGAGGTCAGCTCCGGCCAGCTCCGCGCATTCAGAAAGCCGACCGCAGTGGAGGGCCCCGCTCCGTGGGCGCCGCTGAGGCTTTGGAACGGGCTTCCCTGATAGCTCAGTTGGTAAAGAATCTGCCTGCCATGCAGGAGACCCCAGTTTGATTCCTGGATTGGGAAGAACCCCTGGAGAAGGGAACAGCTCCCCACTCCAGTATTCTGGCCTGGAGAAGTCCATGGACTACACAGTCCATGGGGTCACAGAGAGTCAGACATGACTGAGCGACTTCACTTTAATCCTGGGCAGCCACACACCTCACTGCTTCCCCTCGCCTGGGTCTAGCCCCCGGGACTAGCACCTACCAGTTGCCACCTGGGTTGTCGCGATAAATCGTGACACACCAGCATGCCAAGGAGGGTGTGCAGAATGGGTGACAGCCAGCGCCATCCCTATGAGGCCCGACACAGCTGCTCACGGCGGGCAGGGGCCCGGGCGCGGCGGTTAGCAGCACGGGAAGTGGGCAGCTGGCGCATAGGCCCCTGAGTTGGTTTTTAATTAATTAATTGATTAATTAGTTTTGGCCGTGCTGGGTCTTCGTAGCTGCGTGTGGAT